>RJWJ010006309.1:0-63088 GCA_004363605.1 Indri indri
TTTTTTACATCTGCAACTATAGTCTTGCATGAGAATTACTGAGAGGATTTTCTAATTGAAAGAAAATTAATGCCTTTTTTAAAAAAATGAAAGCTAGGAATGGATAAAAAGAAGAATCATGTTTTTCAAAGGTTGGGAAGAATGTATATTCTGTTAGGTTGTCTCCTGGATTTTATGGTCTTGCAAATGTCATGGGGCAAGAAAATATAAAGAAAGTCTTTCTGTAAAAAATGAGATGGAATTGCTTGCTATTAAGTAGCAACATGTAAGAGAAAGAGATGGGAGAAGATGAACTAAAACCATAATTCTGAGCATCTCCTCCCCACATTTTTTTTTTTTTTTTTTGAGACAGAGTCTTACTCTGTTGCCCAGGCTAGAGTGCCAGGGTCTCAGCCTAGCTTACAGCAACCTCAATTTCCTGGGCTCAAGTGATCCTCCTGCCTCAGCCTCCCAAGTAGCTGGGACTACCTGCACACACTACCACACCCAGTTAATTTTTTCTATTTTTAGTAGAGAGGAGGTCTCATTCTTGCTCAGGCTGGTCTCAGACTCCTGACCTCTAGAGATCCTCCTGCTTCAGCCTCCCAGGGTGCTAGGATTACAGGCGTGAGCCACTGCCTTCAACCTCCTCACTTTCCAGGTGGTGACTTCTAGACTTCTAAACCTAATTGGAAAGAATATTCTTGCCACTAGCCCTCTGCACATTTGTCTTATATGTTATTAAAGAGCCCCCAGAAGAGGAGGTAGTCATATCACAATATAATAGAGTAACTCTTGCACTGGAAATCAAAGTGTACAGGGTTGTAATCCTACTACTACTGCTGTAGTATAGACTATATGACCCAGCAAAAATTATTTAACGTTCATTAGTTTCCATTCTTTCACTTGAAAAATTGGGATAATATTGTCTACTTGATAGGTTTTTTAAAGCTTATTGAGGTATAATCAACATACAGAAATGGCGATACATTTTTATGAGTTTAGGAATGAGGATACACCCATGATATCATTACCAGATCAAGGTCTTTGTGTGGTTCAATGCAGTTAAGGGTAAAGTTTGATGAGCTAAGGTATCAGTTGTCTTACTTTTAGTTGTGACCACAGGAGTATCTCAGCTTGATCAGGCTAGCAACACCCTTAGATTATTCAAAACATAAAATGCTTAAGGAGAACCAGAGACAGCCACTCTGCCAGAGGAATATATACAAGAATAAACAAGGTCCCGAACCTCAAGAATTCTAGCTGTTGATTGAACCTTCTAATTTTAGAGATTTCTCTCCCTTTTTAAAATTATATTTTCTGTCCTTTTGTTTGGTCCTGCTTTTAGCTTCCTGATGTTTACTGTGGCAATTTAAGGTTCGTCATGGTGTACAGAGGTATTTGAATGAAAGAGGCTCATATATTTCTTAAGAACAACCCAACGACAGGTATGAAAAATTTCTTTTTGTGTTGCACAGTTTCTTCACTGCAACTTTAAATATCATATCAGGATATGCAGTATATGATCCACCCACATTTTTACTCATGGAATAAAGATGCTTGCAACCAAAATTGATGCAGCCAATGTTGATTTAGCCACTATTAAATCAGGATGTTTAATCAAACCACCTGTGTGCAAAGCACTCTAAATGGAATCACTTTGGATGCCAGTTATTCTGCATCACAGGATAACTAACCCACAGAGTAACTAACTCCCTGAAGCCATAAAGGAATCCTCTTGACTCATAATTATTTCCTTCACTAGGAAAATTACTATGTACTGAGATTTTTACCAAGGGAGATTTTTCCTTCTCAAAATCCTGTCATGGTTTGCGGAAGTCTGGATTTTCATTGGTTGATTGCTAATCAGAAGCACATTAGTCTGGACTTCTTTCAAAAGCAGCACTTTTAATACAAATCCGATAACTTTTGTCCTATGTCCGACTAATCCAACTTACTAGAATTGAGAACTTCACTTATTTCCTGCTTCTCCCTCTCTTCCAAAGAAAGCTTATTACTACTCTTAATTCAAATGGATTAATATCCAATGGTCTCATTTTCTAGTGCATCCAACGCTGCCATCTGGATTACCTTTTGGCAGTTTTATGTTTGATTTTTTTTAATTGCTCTCTTTGAATGCATTCTAGTGGCTATTTAGGAGCATTGTATGCTGTTCTTGAGGAGTATGATCAATATTACTTAACAGGACTTCAAACTGAAGTTTTGAAATTCCTATGAGGCAACTAGCATTCATTTAACTTGCAGACCAGAGTTGTGGGGACTGTGATTGTAAGGGTGTGTGTGTGTGTGTGTGTGTGTGTGCACATGTGTTGTATCATGTGCGTGTTTTGTGGAATAGGTGTGTGTGTGTGTGTGTACTGATTCACAATAGTTATACTTCTTATCTCAGGCTTGTCATTATTTCCATATTTCCTCCACTGAAGCTTTATTTCCTTTAAATGGGTTTTAAGTTGGCACTTAGTGTGACTGGGTCTGTGTACTCAGGCTATAAATTATAAAAAAATCTTGTGCAGATTCCAACCCCAGAAGAATATAAGGAGGCTTGTTAAGGTAAACAAATACAGGTATCTGGAAGAATAGAGTTCTATAAATACTGCGAGGCGTTAAACAGACTTTTAATGGAGACTTGGATAGGCTTTTTTATTCTTGTCTCAATATTCAAATCTGTGACTATAAGACAATTATCATTTTTATATGCCTAAAGATAGAGCAGAGGGACTACAGGGGAAAGAGGGAGGGCTTGGTGCACCACATTTATAGAATCTATATAATATACAGGGATAATTAATCAATTACTTTCAAGCTGTATTTGATGAGCAGCTAGCAGGAAGCACAGAGCCAAAGCCAATCTGAAAACAAGGGGTGGGACAGTGTGAGGATGTGGGGTTTGGGTCAGTGGACATGGAGGCAGGCATTGAGCATAAACCGTCACCACTGAGAGGACAGTTCCGCTCTGAAGACAGCTTTTGAATGTAACGTGCAGTCCCTGTGGCAAAGGATTCTCTAAGGCCTAGCTCATGAGGGACTCTGAGCAAGTGCACACAAGAATTATTTAGAGCTGCAAGGTGTCTTCCGAATCATCTCTTTCTACCTGCTCACTGCATAGAGGTCTCCGCATATTAACAGACCTGCCCAGGTTTCTCAGCCGGTTTGTGGCACCATGAGATCTGGAGTGTCCTGTGTCTGCGTCCAGTGCTCTTACCAGGACCCATTGCACTACGGAGGGTCAGTTGAGTGTGGACCATCATGCTCTAGTAAGAATGGGATAAATAATATTGATGGAAGTATATTGTAGGTGAGATTCGGGGTATTTTTTACATTCACTTAAAAAATCAATAGGCCTACCTCAGAAGATAACAAGAGGAATTTTGTAGAAAATTTAAAAAAAATAAATAAAAAAGGAACAGCAGTATGAGGTCAGCCAACTATGATGACACTCTGTTTAGTGTGTTGCAAAGGTGTGCTATGTTTCCTTTTCTAAAAAGTGAATAAATAGGAATACTTAGATTGTACACTAATGTATCCAGGGAGATTGTAATTAAGTAACCCCTTACTGCTACTACTACCAACGGGCAAAAGAAAAACTCACATTGATACAAAAATTTTACCTTTATAGTATGCTGATTTGTTGGTATAGAAGTTGAAAAAAAGTACGTAATATTGTACTTTGAGTCTCAGTTTCACTTGACTATACAAGAATAAATTATCCAGAAAGTAAAAACGGTAACATTTATGGGAGTGTTTGGACACCGGGGACATTTCTAATGATAAAAATTGTGTCAGTTCAGCAGCAGTAGCATGGGAGCAGAAAACCTTTGCTCATTAGTACCATATTCTCAAAACTTCAGCAACTTTTATAATTTTCCAAAGTGCAAAGGCATTGGGAGGAAGAAAATAAGAGTTGGACAAACATGAAATACTTCAAACCTTACAGGAAATCTTCAGCATTGTCATATGCTTTGTGACAGCTTACTCCAAAAGGAAGGTCTAAGAGATTATGGGATGTGTCTGGGCTCAGCTGTTCTGTACAGTTGGATAAACTGTTGTCCCAAGCATTGGCCAGAAATGGAAAGTGGAGGCGGAGCCAGAGAAAGCTCTTATCTGCAAGGCGGTTATCATGTGTGTGACATCACTGGTCCCAGCCACTACTGTAGCACCCATGTTCTCTCATATTAACTTGCAGGAATAAACAGAGAAAACCTTTGTGGTTGATATCCTAGCTCATCCCGGGGGTGAATCCAGGATGACACTAGAATATAAAGCTGATCTCTACTATTACTTTGGATTCATTGAGTTAATAATCCTAAAAATATGCACCTTGCATCATTCAGACCTCTGTTCAAACACTACCTCTGCCAAGCATGAGTCCTTGTAAAAATGATTTCACTTCCCCTCATCCATAAAAATGAAAATAACACGAACTACTTCCTGTGGCTGGGAGAAATATGAGATGTGGTATACAACGCCTCTAATCCTAGCAGATGCATGAAGATGTTGGGTTACTTTTGCTACATTTTCCTTTAAGTTGACAGGCATAAAGCCAAGAAGACTACTTCTGCCTTGCATAGATTTGTCTAATTTCCTCATTCCTCCCTTCAAATCAGACCCCACCCCCAGAGAGAAGGGAAACAGCAGATGCATTCCTGTCTTCTCTACACTGAGTTTGGCCTCAGCATGAAATTCTCTTCACGAAAACAGCAGTCATCTCATTTGCTGGAATAAGGATGAGGTAATTATTGAACAATCTAAGCCACAGAAATGATTAAGGTGCTGGTGGCATTTACTTATGCAGAAAGATTAATAGAGTTAAACAACTGTAAGTTGGTCAAATGGTAAGAAGAATAAAAAAGCCATGAACAAATATTTAAAGGGCATGATGTATCCAAGGATAGGCAGGAATTATTTACAGAAATTTAAAGAGATAAGATGAAGTATGTGGTAGAATAAAAAGACATTAAACAATGAGATTCTGACAATTTTAAAGACCTTTTCAAAAAAAAAGAGAATTGTTGGATTCTGAAGAAAACAGCTACCCATCCAGCATGCAGGAGTTTCCTGACAAAAGTTACTGTGTTCATATAGCAGCTATTGAAGCCAGTAGCTACATATCACCCACAGGGGATGTAACAAGAAGAGATAATAGAACTCTTGTCTATAAATTTGTCCCTATACTCTCATTGCCAGCTTTTTGCCATTTCTTATTCCTTAAAAGTTCTTTGTCATTCCGACAAAAAATAAAATAGAAAAATCAAAAACAAGTGCAAAAAGTTTACCTTAATTTTGTTACCAGAGCTAATAATTATGTACCTATAATTAATAGGTAGATACAGAAGACAACATATTAGCACTAGTTGAAAAATTTAGACATAAAAATAAAGAGCAAATATATCAGTGAAAACTTTCCACGTACAGAAAATTAACTATATTAAATAGCCCTTCCTGAGTTTACGATTATTTTTCTATATAATACTTTGAGTGATATTTGTCATTAAGCAAATTAACTAATATTAGTTTGTCATTTATTATTTGCCATAATAATTATTAAGGAGTTTGAAAAACAGTGATTCCTTAATCACGAATCTGTTACATTTGAATATAAAGACAAAAAAATTAAAAGACTAACATTTAGAAAGATCATTGAAATTCTTCTTTCTATTTTGTGGAGACAAGTCACTCAGTCGAAACACAAATAGATGTGATGAAAATAATATTTTTCCCAAGTAAGGAAACACCAAGCATTGCCTTCTAATGGTATCCAAATATCAACTGATGACTAATAGTGCTTGGCTGAACTTCAAGTCACATGATGGCAATAGTTAACACATTAACATAGTCAATTAGAAATCCAGATATATTGTAACTATGAAAGGATGATCACACAAAGGGTTTTGGTGAGATAAATTACAGGATAAATGTATCGTGATGATAACTTTACCTACATTATAGTAAAAAATACAAATTTATTATAAAAATTTGAATGCCAAATGCTATACCAGTAGGAGAAGGACTAAGAACAGAATCTTGGGTATAATCACCTACAGGTCATTGGTGACCTTGACAAGAATAGTTTGTTGGTGGGGACAAAAACCTGATTAGGAAGCACTCAGGAGAGAATGGGAGAAGATTTGGAGATGTCTCTTTCAAGGAGTTTTGCCAATAAAAGACTATTGGTACAAAAGCTAGGAAGGAATGTGTGATCAACAGGGCATTCTTTTTTTAAGATGGGGCATATTACAGCATATTTATATGCCGATGAGAATAATACAGTAGATGTGGAATAATATAGTAGAATGATGCAGAAGACAGCAGGAAATTATTGGATTGCTATCCCCGAGTAGGAGAGAGCATCTACTGCTCAGTTGACCTTAGGTTGGAGCACAAAAAGTTTATTTCCAAGTTCGGTAGGGAAAAAAAAGAAGAGTAAATGGATATATACCTGCAGATAGGTTTAAAAAGGCAGTTGTGAAGTATGCGAACATTTATTTCTGATTATTTCTATTTTCTTGGAGAGGTAGAGGTAAGAACATAGTTGAGAGTTGGAAAGGGAAAGGAGATATAAGAGGTTTGAAGAGAAAGTAGGTAAGAAATATTATCTAGTTAAGTGGAAATAATTTTTTAAAAAAGAAATGAACCAAGGGCCTCCTTGATTTTATCGACTGTGAATTTAAAGTACGCCCAATCTGTGTTTCTGTGTGTTTTCTTCAGCCAAAATCAGCTGTGTAAATGCGGGCTAATGTAAACTAACTGGATTGACCAGTTAGTTTTACCATGTAAGTAAGGTAATGAGAAAAGAAGAGCCAGAGAAGATAAATCAGCAAAATATCTCCAAATAACATACAGCTAGATTTGTAAGGCATTACCAGAGTCAAATTTCCATTTGTGCACAATCTCTATAAAGTGCATAATACAATTTACAAACAACTTAGACTTGACTACATTATGTTTTTCCAGCATCAGTTTTAAGAATAAGATATAAGAATTCATTAGAAAAGCACTATGAACCAATGGTAACTCAAAAAGCAAAACTCATACAGTACCTAGATTTCTAACAGTTGGTAATTTTCATGATTAACTTGTGACCTTAGAACTTTGGTGATTTGCTTCAGTTTATCGTGTAAAATAAGGCCAAAGGAATATAACCAATAAGGCAACTTAGAAATTAGAAATGTTTAAACTATATAATACAGGAAAATTAATGAAAGGGTAATGCAAGAAAAATGTGAAATTCATTACACAGTAATGAGCAGTTCAAATGAATCCTTTTGCAAAATTTCAGGTCCAAGCTGCAATTCATTAAGAAAATAACACCAACATGCACCTCATCCAGACACTATTGGAGACCTAAGTTCCATTCCTATGCCAAAAATGGTTTGGTAAAATACAGCACTTTTTTTTTATGGTCTCTTCCCCTAAAGCTCACAAATCAGTCTCTACTTCCGGGTTAACCTTCTTACATCCTTGATTTTAAAAAGTTAATAATACCCTATTACAATAATAGTAATTGGATTACCATTGTAATAATAATAATAATAATAATAATAATAATTGCTGCATTACAATTAATCTAGTCAATGGATATACATGTTGAGCATCTGCTATACTCCCTGAAGTAATGTAACTTCCATTAGGGAAGAGTTTACAATGTCATAAAGAACTGAGAAGGTGTAAAGTAGTGGGGAAGAGAGAGGATTTCAGGATAGACAGAATTTTTTCAAACTCTGGCTGTGTCAAATGCTAGCTGTAAGTCTCCTGGCAAAACGCAAACTCTTTAAGCATCAGTCTCCTAGGCTGTGAAATGGTGATGAGTCTCAACTAACTGAGATGATGACATGAAATAAGTGGCAATTGAGAATGGGCCTTGATTAACAGCAGGTACTCTAGAGTCAGACCAGCAACCTGACCTACCCTTAATCCCAGCCTTACTCTTTCACGCTGTGTGAACTTGAGCATTTTACACAACAACCTTTTATTTTGTTTGTTTCAGATTCCTCATTTGTTAAATGAATGAGTAGCTAATATTAATATATTATCCATTAATGGATAATTTAGTGTATTAATAGATGGATAAGGTAGTATGCCTACCACATAGGTTTGTTGTGGAGATTAGATAGTACTCAACAGACACAGAGTAAGTGTCATCTAGGTCGTTGTTAAACACATTAATAATTACCCTGTCAGTTTTAGCCATTGCTGTGTGTTCATTAATCTCAACTGTCACTTTATGCCACTGTTGCATGTATTCCTGAGAAGTATGGGATTTTTCATTCACTCAACAAGTACTTGTAGAAGTGCTAGTTGTATGCCTGACACTGATGAGACAGTAGCTTTGAAGTGGCCATGACCTATGGTGATACCATATGAGCCCCTATTAATACCTCTATGTCAAAGAACTATAAAAGCATAGGGTGAAACATGCATTCCACAAAAAATTTACAAAATATAGTTTTATAAAAAGGGAAATTTCGCTGAATGACAAAGTAGTAACTATCATGGATAAGAATGATAGTTCTTATGGATAAGAAGCTGGTGTCTGGATTCCCAGTACCCATCCCACTGCTGTCCTCTCACCCCGGTAAACAGTAAGAGTTGGCATATCCATGTGACTGGAGTGTCTTAAAATGAATGTTAGGATCATTATAGATAGAATTACTAAATTAGTTGTTTTCTAGTCTTGCCAGCAGTATGACTGGCTTTAAATTGCATTAATCTCTCTAAAACGGTCTATTACAGGTTTTTTACCACTGTGTTTTATTTTAGCTTTCGGGCGCTAAAATAACAATATTTAAAATGTCATATACAATATGTATTATCTAAATACCATAGTCTTTTTTGGCTAAAGTTTCTCACCATTTGAGGAAAAGTTAATATCAATTATAACTAGAAAAAAACCTAGAATTCCAAAACTAAATGGATAAATCAGATTGAAAAACCTTTCCCTTTAAATTTTTGTCATTCTTTTAAAATTAAGTAAATAAAATTTAGAAGACTTGACATTTTATATTAAAGACAAGGGAGTTCAAAAAACAATGATAACAGCCTGAGGTGATGGATACCCCAATTGCCTGAATTTGATTAATTCACACTATATGCCTGTATCAAAACATCACATGTTCCTTATAAATATACACAAATATTGTATACCCACAATGATTAAAAATAAAAAATAAAAAAAAAGACAAGGGAGGTTCTTGTTCAATTTGAATATAACTATTCACAGAGTAACATTGCAAAGAATGGAATTATTAACAAAAAACACAAAAGTTTGGGGCTAAATGTAAAACTATTCTAATAATTACACTAATTTGAAATATAAAGTGAAACTTGTAATTGATTATGGTAACCTCAGGGTGGGAGGGGGTGGAACACAGGGTTTGGTGCCACTGAAATTTTATATTAGGAAAACGTCAAAGGATTTTTTCACTAGATGGTTAGCCATGAAATATTAATTATTTTCTTAGGATATGTAAACTCAACTCAATCTGTGAATATAACTCAATCCAAAGCCAATCATCTTATTTAACTTTAATTATATCATACCTAACCTAAGCCATTTTACACTTTACTTATTGCACCATTTTTTGATTTATTGCACGACTACAGCATTAACCATTTTCAGAAACCTATAGCAAATGCGGAATGTTGAAATCATAACAATTAAGCCACAGGGAAAAAAACGCATAAGCACTTTTTTGTGTGTGTGTCTAACATTGTTTCATTTACCAACTCAGTAATATTCCCATAAGATCTCTCACTTAGACATTTTGTTTACAAAACATCACGTTAAAATATATTTTAAAAACTAGACATTTCAATTGAGAAGCACTTGATTTTTGTAATCTTAATAAAACTAACAAATAATAAAACTCTGTCTAATTATCAAAAAGTCAATGATAGGTATTACCAAAAGATGTATAGGAAGACTCCCACAGACATGGCCTTAGAAAATTTAAAAAAAAAAAAAGAAAGAAAAAGAAAAAAGAAATATACTCCCAAAAGTAAAGAATGAAAAGAATGATACCTTAGAGGAAAAAGAGAAGTTATCTTTAAACAGTAAAAATAATCATGTGGTCTTTGTATTACGTGTACATGTTAACGGCTCTGAAATAGTAGCATGAAAAATGGTGGTCTTTTGATTACTATTTGCTGTTGATTATTTCCTGAGAATGGACATTTCTTTCATTGCATAGTATCTTGTAAAAAGAAAGTGCACTTTTCCTAGGGTAACTAATGGATTTCACTATCACACTTGAGCGAAGCAATTTTGTTTATATAGGTGTATATACATTTCTGCTTTTTCTATTACAGATTAACTTGAAAATATATTTTAAGTAGCTCATTTTTCATTCCTTATTTCTTATGACATCCTGCAATTTATTTTAGGTGAGATGTGTTAGTGAGAAACCCACATAGCTACTGATTAAACATACATGGCACATAATACCATGACTCGTATGATCATGGCCAAAAAGAAAAACAAATTTCAAGAAACAATAGCATTAGCCACACCAAAGATTTGGAAAGGTTTTATCCTGCAAACAATTAAGGTTCTTGTTTGGTTTAAAAATTCATAATAAATGTGAACACTTTTAGGACAAAATGTTTATTTTATATAATTGCATTCAGTTTCTATTTTAGTTTTCACTTTTTGGATAAGATTCTAAATAATAAAATTATTTGCAAACTGTTGATTTCCTTGTGTATTCCTCTTTCTTTAGCTAAATTAACATATATTCTAAATATCTATTTTCATATACTAATTAGGCCTTAAAATAAGGTTGGTCATACTCTTGAATTCTTGTAAATAACCACAAATATGTAATCACTCTCTAATCCCTTAAAAAGAGATAAATTATATGTATTTATTTAGGGAAAGTAAAAATTATGTAAAAATTTGAAAAGTGTGTTTATTTCTAAAATTATCTAGTTAGAGCACTGTGGTTCAAGGACAGTATTGTTAGATTTGGGCATGTTGATGTTCTTTATGTCACTCTAATTCAAGGACAATGATGAGCACCCAGACCATGGCAAACACTCTATCAAGGTTGGAGAGCCTCTAAAGATGCAGAAAACACAGACCTGTTTCTTAACTACAATCAACTGGATCTGTGTGTTGAATTAATTATTATCTGATATAAACAATCCCTATTGGGATAAAATGCCACAGGAGAGTTATTTTTAATTCTTTTTTTTAAAAAAATTCTTTCTTATTTTTTTAAACACCAGAGACTGATACCAAGACTATTTTTAATTCCATGTAATGAAGAGAGACTTCTCAGAAGAGATGCTATTTTCTCCAAGCTTTTAGAAATGGGGATAATTTCAACAGGTGAAGATAGAAGTGGGGCAAAGATTCTAGGCACACAGTGAAGCACAAAGGAAAGCACAGGGATTTGGAAGCACATGGCTAATTTGGGGCACAGTAAATTATGTCACTGGGATCTATAAAGGTAGAGAAAGGGTAGAAGGAGATGAACCCAGAAAAGTGGGATACAGTCATGGTGCCCACCATACTAGTAATAGCCATCTGGCAAATTTCTGTCCTTCACAAGAGCAAGTAAACTGGTACAAAAATCACCCTTCTATGGGGCAGGAACGATGGAGATGGGGATGGGGGTTTACAGCTCCAACTCAATACATGTTATATGAAATAAATTAATTATAAATATAAATTAATTACAAATAAATTACTACTTAATAAAATATTAAAAAGGAAAAAAACCCTACATTTAAGAAATGTATATTACCCTTCCCCAAAACACAAAATGTGGAGTTTTGTTTCTTTTTTCTTTTCTGCTTGCGAATATATCAAAATGCATACTACCTGGCAGTATACTTAAATTTTCTATGCTTTTTTTTTTTTATCCCAATGGGCTAAGATCTCTTCCACCTCAGGGTCTTTACACACACATTGCTCCTTCTGCCTTCTCTGGAATCCTCTGCATCCTTCTCACAGGTCAGCCCTCAACCTGTGGATCCCAGTGTGGCCAATCCCAACTACCTCATCTAATTAGAGCTCTCTCCCCACTACTCTCACCCTTATAATTCCCTACCTCAGCCCTCTTCATACTTTATAGGACTTGGAATTTTGTATTTTCTTATTTATTTGTTCTTTTCCATATACAATGACTTTCTACCCCAGGTTTGTGAACATCATGAGGCAGGAACTTCAACTGTTCTGCTCCCTGTTGTATATATAATACCTGCAACAAGCCTAACAGATTGTAAAGATTCAATAATTGTCAAATTAATGATCTTCAAATGTAAGGAGAGATAAAACTGCCATGTTTAAAAGTTATATATTTAAATTAACAAATACCATTTTAAAGATGTTCAGGGGGCAATTCCTACGTGTGTAAAAGAGTGTGCAAAAAAGGTAAATATGCTTGAAAAGATTTCCTGAAATAATATTTAATTGAATAATTATATAGTTATATATAATAACATAGAATTGTGCCACTATATATCAACATGTGATTTACATAATATAAAGTTTCAATATTTGATTTGCTTAAAATTAGTAATGCTAATAAATTTAACTCAGATACTCAAGAGATATATCTATATTTTTCTTCATTCTTATACATAAGAAATATAAGAAGAATAAAACATGATTCTGATGAAATTTCCTTCTCATCTATATTCTCTTCCATTTTCCCACCAAAAATAAGGTAGCAAAGTGACCTCAGATACATTTTTCTTACCGATCATTGATACATGCCTATCTTTTCCAATTCAGGGATACCAAGAGAGAAGTCAGGATTGAAAATAGAAACATAGACCATTAGGAAGCTCAGAAGTCTTTCTACATTGGGGAAAAAAGATATACCTTCATCTTAAAATTCATTAAGTGTTCTCAGGGGGGAATATTACGGAAAAAAATTCATTAAGTGTAAAGAAAATCCTGCTTCATCACCCAATATGACACAACACATTTATTGTTAATATTTACAAAATAAACTACTGGTTATATATTAAAAGAACATAATAAGTTTTAATCATTGCTGATATTAAAATAAGCTTATTTTGAAGAGACTGTGTTTACTTTAACAAGATAGCAAATTTAGAGCTCTGTGAGGTAAAGACTGCATTCTAAGAGATAATCTGTTTGGTGCCATAAAGGGAGAAGCAAACAATTCAAGGCATGATAATGTGATGCTCCATCCATGTATCAGCGGTAATTAAAACAGTCGAGCTAGTCTCATAACACAGAGGTGGGCTGCATAAGTCTCCAGCCTAAAGCGGAGAAGTAAAATTCATTTTTCTTAATAGCTTCTACCCTACTCTGAAAATATCATTGTCCCCAAGTTCTCCATCCAGAAGTTTCTCCTGTCACATTTATATAATTTTATTTCCCTTAGAAACTTCCGCTATGATTTTTCTCAGATGTTTGCCTGTTAAGCTTGATACTAAGTATTCTCCAATTTCTTATTGTGACAATGAGCAGTTGTGCTTTTGAAACATTTAGGATTAGCCTTTTAAAAAAAAACAAGCAATACAACTTTCGGTTATAAATTTGTTACTGTGTGGACAAACACACATTCACATAGAAACACATGTATAGCATCCACTTCTATTCCCTGGCTTTGGAACGACCACAACCGGGCATTTAAAACAAATACAGCTGGGCACCGTGAATATAATGTGCTGGGCAAACATATACTCCCATTAACGTAAATATATTCTTCGCTGTTTCCTGCCAAGCCCACTTGCTTATGAAAAGCAAGCAATCCCTGTTTCTCCCACAGAACACCTCACATGCTCTCAAAACAACCACCCTTAGCAACTGGATGTGGAGACAAGCACAGAGAGACAAAAGCGGCCGGGCTCTATCCCCCGTGTGGGTTGCCTTCTCAGATCCTGACATTTTAAAGGCAGCAAAAGAAGGTCATTCTAGGCACCAGTTGTTTTTCATTAAAAAAAAAAAAGAAAGAAAGAAAGAAAAGAAAAGAAAGAAAAAGAAAAAAAAGCAAACAGACAAAAAAATCTTATAGTAAGGCAACTATTCTAGTTATCTTTATGTAGCAATGGCTTGTTTTGCTTCATGTAATTCGCTGGTTTTCAATTAAAACTGACACATATTAGGGATTTATACGTCTCCAACCTTTCCCCCCCTCCCCCCTTAGCAGTCCTTGTTTAGACTCACAGTGTCCCTCTCCCCACCCCAAGATTTGACTGAGGGGCTTCAGAGAGCTCAATGCTGCCCACTAAGCAGCTTTTTGGTAAATCTCAGTTGAATTAGTCCTTAATTCGCAAGCACCCTCCACTCAATTCTCTTACACCAGCCCCTGCTGAGGGCACCGCGGGGATCACGGCACTTCACAGAGGTCCAGGAACCAAGGAGGTTTCCAGGGGACGAAGTGAGGCCAGGCACCCAGAAATTCCTGACATCCAGAACCAGAGTGGGAGCAGCGCGCCCCTGGGGTGAAGCGGGAAGATCCTCCCCCAGCGTCCTAGAGTCAGATGCCATCCTCTCGGGAAGCCAAGACTCTAGGGGTAGAAACATTTGCTAGGGCCCAGCCGGCACGGGACTCAGAGCAAGAGCCAGCCAGCGGGGAGCGGGCCAACTTGCCAGCTCTTGGCGGGGTTGAGTTTTCAGTGGCTACAGGTTGCCTAAGAGCAGATTCCCAGATCCCTGCGGACGGCGATGGGAGCGCGCTGAAGGGAGACCTGGGGGGTTGGGGAGGGGTGGACACGAGGGACAGAGGGACGGAAGGAGGGAGGGGAGCACGAAGAAGCTCCATCCAGGCAGGGACAGGGGACACATCTGAGGCGCACCTCCCGACAGTGACCCACACAGACCTTGGCGCCGCAACCTGCGCTTCTTGAGGCCGAAGATGCGCACTTTGGAGAAGATATCCACCAGGTTGCCGTTGCAGAGCCCGCGGTTCTTGCTGGGGCTGCTCCGCCTCCTGCTGGCGGACGGCCGGTCCCAGTGCTGCTCCCGCGCCTGCCGCTTCTGGCGGATCAAGCCGCTGGCGATGGCCGCGGCCATGGTGGCCCAGGGAATGGGTCCGGGGAAGGAAGGGAACAGAAGGAAGGGGAGCCGGGGACCCTGGAGAGGAAAGGGGCGGCGCGGACCGCCGCGCACCCTCGGGGAAGTAGAGGGGGGAGTCCGGCGGGGTTGGGGAGAGGGTAAGGGCGCTCAGTCCCGACTAGGACCCATCGCCCTCTCCGCGGAGAGCCGGGCCAGGCGCGCAGATGCGCCCGGGGCGCAGAGGGACGAGCCGCTGGAGCCCTGGAGCCGCAGGTCGTGGCCGCTGCCGCTTGGCTGCGTCGGAGTCGAGAGCCGGGACCGCTGCTGCGGGCGCCGCGGGTCACTGCGCGTCGCCGGAGCCCTCTCAGGGGTCGCCACCGCCACTAGCGCTGCCTTCTTGCCCTGCCCGCCTCCCGGGCGGGCGGGAGATAGAGCCGGCCGCCTGCTTCCTGGGCACCGGCTGGAGGGCAGGTCCCGGCAGTGTGTCAGCGCGGCCGTCTGTCCAGGGCGCGGGGCAGGACTCAGAGCCCGGCTCCGGCTGCCCCTGGGCCGGTGCCGCCGCCGGCGCCGCCCGCTCTAGGCTTCTGCCCGTGATTGTCAAGTGCTTTGGAAATCAGCATCTGGAGAGAGCAATCTTCTCCCCTGAGATCCTTAATCAAAGCGCTCCGTTCCCACCCCACTACACTCCCACCACCTAGGTGGTCTCTCCCCTAGGTATCTCTTCAGAAAGAAAAAAAGTGTATATAATAATGATTAAAATAATAATAATAATAATAAAGAAAGCTAAAATGGATTGCAGGGGCGGGGTGCCAAGAGGCTGAGCCAAAGCAGGTGGAATTGGAGGAATATCGGTGCGCTTTTTCTTAGATGAAACTCGCTGGTTCCCGAGGCTTCCGCGGCTCAGCTGAGGCTTCTCGGTCCCAACGTGGCTCCTGGTCCGCAGGCACTCCCAGCAGCGGTTGAAGGGCGAGGTGGTTTCCGCCCTCCCGCTAATCCCTTCAGCACCAAAGCCCCCCCACCCTGGGGAGGAGGAGGGAGAGGGGAGACGCCGGGAGGGAGGAGAGCGTGTCCCGAGGAGGAGGGAGGTGCCTCCACTCCTCACCTAGTCCACCCAAACTTGCTGGACCCTCCCTTCTGCTGCCAGGAAGGGTAGGCTTGTCATTTTGAAAGGAAAACACGGAGCAAAAAGGAGGGAAGAGGAGGAAAGAAGATGTGGTAATGTGGTGTGGAGAGAGTCCCGGTTCCCAAATCTGCCCCCCGCACTTGGAGGAGATGACAGCGGTTGCAGCGGCTACAAACAGCAGCTGGATGGGATAAACGCCCAGGAGAATACTGGGCAGAAATACTAAGGGAGGAGGGGAAGGTGTCACAGTATTCCAGTGACAGTCAAAAGCAGCCAGACTGAGGACACTCCAATTTGAACTGTCGTCTCTGGGTGTCCCTGGGTAGAGAAGCTCTGTCAGGGAGCAAAGCCGCATGAACTGTGTCTAAAATTCAAGCACAACAGCTGCTGCCTCTTCGCCTGGATTTTCTGTCTGTGTTCCGACAGTGTTCTGTCTTGGATAACTGAAAAGACGAAGGTCCAAAGGAAAGGGAGGGAGCAGAGGGCACCCCCACCCCCCAAAGAAAGGAGGTTGGGAGAGAAACACTTCATGCTTGGATGAATACAGATCTGTGGTTTCTAGGATACACCCAGAGTGACAGAACCAAGTGCAGCGCTTGCTCGAGGCTTCATACTCCCCCCCACCCCTTGCTTTTATGTTGTTTTGCCTATCATCACAGGAAGGCAGAGAAAAAGAAATGCACAAAGGAGACTTCTCCCAATTCAGTATGAAGGATGGGGGAAGAAGAATCATTTGGTAATCGGGAGACTTATAAAAACCTTCTTCTCCAGTGACTGCTTCAGAGCTATAAAGAGGGCAGACACACTACACGGGCAACCCCGGGAGCAGTTCTGAACCAAAACATACTTCGCTTTGTCTCAGAAAAAGGCAGTAAAGTACTACAAGGACTCGCCACTAGGCAACTGGGAGAAGTGCACCCGAGAGCCCATTATAGGGAGGCTGGACACCTTCTGCTCTACACAACTTCTCCACAACCGCTCCGTGTGAGCAGCTGCTGCTTAGCTGCTATTCTTTATGTTTACTCCGTATTTACCAACAGGGCTGCTTTTGGGAGGAGAATCACATCTAACTGGAGTGCGTAGATTTGGATATAATGCAGGTATCATTGGCTTTAGGATAATGTATATAGTATTTACTATTAAAGAGCATATTTAAGTTTATTTTCTCCACTTTGCTGTTTCATCTACAAAATAGCACAATTATGAAAAGGAACACGCCAGAGTTATTTTGCCAGAAATTTCCAATCCTGAATGGCCCCTTGAGATAGTAAAAGTGAGAAAAGGGGGCGTGCAAATTATTTTGTCGTGCCTATTTTCTGTTTCATATGTCTCTGTTCTTCCACTTTTGGTGAGTGTGTGTTTATGAAATATGTTCTGTTGCCATGCCTCTGCTCAAAAAGGGAAAACCATCTATAGAAAGATGAATGTACCTAATAAAATGGCTAGTAAAGTGTGTCTGCTTTTTTAAAAAAAATTCACTAAAATAAGTCTCGCTGAACATTGAGTCACTACTACTCTTGGATTCTGTCATGGAAGAGAGGCCATTTGGACCTTTCAGAAGTTCTAGATTTGAATTTCTGAAAGGCAATATGGTTAAAGAACACAGGTTTATCTAAAGCTTCTAGTAGTGAGTTTTTGAATAAGTAAAATGTTAAACATAGTGACCACTTAAATCTAGTACAACTTCCCCAACTAACATACCTAGATTGTTTTTAAAGATTTTTAAAAAACCTTTTGATGTATGTGAAACTACATAAATTTGAAAACAGTGAGATTAAACTTCTTGTTATTATGACTGTGTTAATTATTCCCTTTCCAGTCGTTTTCTTATGCTGCAGTCTTCCCCCCAAATCCTTGGATTGGTGAGTCACGGAGGTCCGTTTGGGCTTCCTCAGACCCCTCCCTGCATTATTCAGCAGCCTCCGGCCGGGGCAGGGATTCAGCACCGCGGACAGGGATCGTGGCTTGGCCTTACCGCTGTGAGCGGAGCAAGTTCCGCGGCCAAAAGCGCTGTCTATGAGGATCTCTGATATTTTCCTTCCTTAAGAGCAGTTTCTTTCGCCCCGACCCCCACCAAGGTGGAAAGGAAATTAATCCTCACAGCTTCCACTGACGTTAATACCACACCTTAGAGCACAAAGGTTATCAGCTTGTTCAAATAACCGACAAATACTCCTTTCTTGAGCATTCCGACCCCTGGCTCAGCACCTGAACAGCGGACTCCTGAGTCTCGGGGTGTCTATTCAGACTGTGAATTTCATGCTTCTCAAGCGGGCATTTCTATTCTATGTGGCTTCCGATTTTCAGGGAGCTTGGTGAGGGGGGAAGCATTGGATAATCAAGGTCTTTTAGCTTAATCCTTGCGTTTTCCTCTTACCTTCCCAAAACGCTGTTTGGTTGTTTACAGATGGAGGTAAGTGAAAGAAAACGCAAGAGAGCCATCTGCTGTCTTAAGCTGTGATAAAAGAGTGTGCAAAGCTGGAGTGAAACCTAATTCACAGCCGGGGCACACAAATCAAAACGTTACTGTAATTAAGAAAATAATTTCTCACTCATCAGAACTTCCTTGATTTTGTTAATTTCACAGTGGACTTTATGAAGACCAAAAAAAAAAAAAAAAAAAAAAAAATGAAATACTGCCCAGGTAGTGTAGCTCCTAGTCAAGCTTTCAGGAGTCTGAACTCTGATTTCAGATGCTCTCGGTTCATTTTTTGACTCTGCAACTTCCTGGCTGTATAATGACCTCCAGTAAGTTGCTTTATTCTCTCTCAGCCTTAATTTCTTCAACTCCAAAATGAGATGATAACAGAAATCCCTTTTCAACTGTTGTGAGATCAAATTTAGTGAGTCAATGTAAAGATCCTAGTACAATGTCTGTCACATCCCAAGTTCTCAGCAAATGACAGTTGTTACTGTATTATCATCTTCCAGATCACTTGTTTCTGTCTTCTACATTCTTTTTCAATTTCCATATGTTTTATTCAATATCTAAATATATGTATTCCCATGTATATTTCCTCACCCCCTTAATGAATACATGACAAGATTTTAGATAATCAAAAATGTAAGAAATTATTTTAAATTTTAATGAAGGAAGTCAAAATTTAAACTTCAGTCATTATTGCCAAGATTTGAAAACTTGGCCCTGTAGGCCTATGTTCCCACCCATTGGATACTGATCATAAAAACCTTTCTCTACTTCTCGGAGATTATTATGAACACCTATGAGAAAAAACTTTTAAAAACATAAAGTACCCTGCAAACATCAGTATGGAAGGTAATTAGGCCACTTTTTTGCTGTGCTTGAAATCTCCTGAAGATGCCTTGGTCCCTTTGGCCCTCTTACTTTGCATGTTTTTACCTCTGCCTGGAACATTTTCATTTCTCCTTCTTCGTACTCTCTTTGGTAATATAAAACAGTGGCTAAAGCACAATTGGAGTAAGGCAGAGTGTCGTAAAGCAATTCAGTTATCCTCCCTAAGCCTCAATTTCCTTCTGTAAAATTGTCATAATAATACAGTAAGTTTATGATGAGAATTAAATGAAAACATATATGTAAAACATATAAAGTAGTGCCAGGCACATAATGGGAATTCAACAAAGACTAGCTACTGGTTCTCATTTAATAATTCATCACCCAGGTCTTCATTTATTCAGTGATCAAGTCTTTATTGAGTGTCTTCTATGTACATGCCAACATTGTAGATAGACATTAAAACTTGAAAAAATAGCCAGTCTGGGCAACATAGAGAGAACCCATCTCTAAAATAGCCAGCATAGTGGCATGCACCAGTAGTCCCAGCTACTTGAGAAGCTGAGGCAGGAGCATCTCTTGAGCCCAGGAGTTTGAGGCTGTGGTGAGCTATGATCTCACCACTGCACTCCAGCCTGGGAGAAAGAGAAAGACCCCATCTTTAAAAAAAATAAAAATAAAAATAAAAAATAAAATAATGAGGGTTTTTGGCTATGGCCTCATGGAGCTTATAGCATTGTATAGGTCATAGCATAGCTATCTTCTCCGGAAACCTTACCACCCAACCCATCACCATCCCACCCCGATTAACGCTGAATCTAGCACCCCTTCTAAACACTTCTGTAATGACTATATTAATGCTTAACACAGCCATGAATTACTCTTTTTCCTCTTTAAACCTGTTCTTCCAATCTTCCCCAATTTCTGAAATGGCAACTCCACTCTTCTTGTCCTCAGGCCAAAAACTTTGGTATCTTACTAATCCCATTTCTTCCTTTAACACTCCATATATATTGCTTCAAGTTCTATTTACTCTATCTTCAAAATATAAATGGTTGTACCCCCATAATATTCTGAAATAAAAAATAAACAATTTAAAAAATATATGTATATTCAAAATATGATCACTCTCACCATCTCCACTATTACCTACCACCATTATTTTTTGAGCTACTCCATAGTAACCTAAAAATCCTACACCTCAATAGAACCAGAGGGCTCAGAGTAGCCTACTATGTCCCATGTGTTTTGTGCCCCGCCTCTGTCTTTGTTTATCTTCTGACATCGTCTCCATTTCTTTCCCTTCACTCACCACTTGCTGTTCCTCAAACCACCTGACATGCTCCTATGGCAAGATTTTATACTCACTGTTCCATCTTACTCTCACTTCCTTCAATTCTTTGCTCACCTGTTTGCTCACAAATCTATTTAAAATGACAACCCATAGACACAGTCAATCCTTCTTGCTTCCCTGCTTTAGGGTTCTATGTAGTATTTACAACTTTTTAAATTTCTATGTATTTTCCTTATTTATTTGGGCTATCTTCCCTTTTTAAAATATAAGCCTATAAGGGTACAGACTTTGTCACATCTGTTTACTGCCACATATCCAGTGCTTAAAATGATGCCAGGCAAATAGATTCTCAGTAAATATTTGTTTATTGAAAGGATTAAGAAGTTGGCTGTATGGATAGACATTTAATGCCAAATAAGAGGAACAGAAAATCTTGTTTAACCCAGTCTGTCAAGGATGAATTACCCCATGATGCTTGATCTCCTTAAGCACCATGACATTTAAAATTCTATCTGGATTACACACAATCTCAATTCCATAAATAGGATATATGGAGAGTACTTTAGCCTTTGCTTGACGGCTCAGGCCCAATCTAACATGACATGTAGTTTGAGTTCTGAATTCCCACAGTGATATTTTTGGTGCTTACCTTAGCATGTGAGATTGATTCCACTTGAATCAGAAAGAACTTTACTACTGATCTTTGTGATTCATCCTCCCCACCCCTTGTCCCCAACACACACATATACACTGTTTTCTTTCTTGATTTCAGGTTGACAACTGACAAATAGACAATAAGTCTGTTTTTAAATTTGCTATATTGGATCCATCATAGAATTTGAAGCCAGATGAACATATTTGTTAGAATATCTATAAATATAGAGAGAATGAATTCTAAGTGAAGAGTGTATAAACAAGAAACAGCCTTATTGATACTGATTTCATCTTTTTCTACTGCCTTCTGAGTTTTTAACATGTTCTAGGTAATTTTGTTGCATAGATTGAGTTCCAAATAGATACGTTATGGTATGATTTACTTTAAAAAGTGCATGATTTTTGTTTTTATTTCTCCTTCAAATAAAAAAAATCCGAAGAACACTTTTTGTACATGTATGTCTACATCAAATTTTATCGCTTATTATTTTTCACAAAGTAGCAAACTGCCTATTTTTCTTTCATTTCTGCCATTGCCAAAGCCACTATTTCACCTTTCCTGAATTAGTCAAATCTAAGAAACCATTCATTTAAAGATTCTCTGTTATTTTAGGTACTGCAAAAAAAAAAAAAAAACCCACTTTTTTAAGCTATGTCATTCTATAGATTATAATATGAATACCAATTTTAGAGGTGTTTACACACAAAAAGTATTTCCATCTTAGAATCAATGGCATGTGACATATATTTGATAATTTTCACAAAGCGAGTGAGTCACTCCATTTCGTCACATGGTTTCCTTTGTGAATCAATCACTTTTGAAATTCTTAAACATCTTCTAAATTAAAGGCAAAATATTAAGGAACAATATTATTTTTACACAATTAAATTATTACAAACTAATTCTGGTTAAAAAGAATACATTGGCATTTTCTTTCATCCTCTTTTCTAGATAAATGGGTTCTATCTGAAAATGCAGAAGATACTTCTGAAAAGGTGATCAATATTCATGTCCCTTATTTTTTACTCACTTGGAAGAATATAAAAATTAATGTCAATATGAACTTGAGACAAATTTTCAACTGTTAATTAAGATTGAATTCCTATTCACTCACTATAGTTTAAGCTCAAAATCACATTTTAGGCCGGGCGCGGTGGCTCACGCCTGTAATCCTAGCACTCTGGGAGGCTGAGGCGGGCGGATTGTTTGAGCTCAGGAGTTCGAAACCAGCTTGAGCAAGAGCGAGACCCCGTCTCTACTAAAAATAGAAAGAAATTAATCGGACAACTAAAAATATATAGAAAAAATTAGCCGGGCATAGTGACGCATGCCTGTAGTCCCAGCTACTCGGGAGGCTGAGGCAGAAGGATCGCTTGAACCCAGGAGTTTGAGGTTGCTGTGAGCTAGGCTGACGCGACAGCACTCTAGCCCGGGCACCACAGTGAGACTCTGTCTCAAAAAAAAAAAAAAAAAAAAATCACATTTTATTTTTTCTGTGATAGTATTATTGATCTTATTTAGATTCAAAGGGTAAGTTTAAGTGAATATTAAAGTATTTTAAATTAGAATGTCAAAAACTAAGTGATTGCATTAGTATTATAATAGCCTTGTTGGTTAATTTTGCTGGATATATTTATTTCTAGTAGGCAACAGATTTCTATCTAATAAAAAAACCTGGAAGGAATTTTACTGTTACTTAATATTTTGATTCAATAAAGAAAAAGTGGAAACTATGGTACCAAAACTTGTGAATATTCTTTCCTATAGGTTCAATACCAGATTGATACTAGCAGATGGTTTAGCTTTACAAATTTAGTAAATCTTTTCAATCTCGCTAATAAGTTGGAAAAAATATTCTCAGTGGCTTCCAGCCTTCTATAGTAAATGGAATTCAAAATATACATAGCATTCATTTCAGAGCTGTGAATATTGACTTATATTTCCTTACTCTAAATAAGTAGTAGGAGATTATAATACCAAGAGTTTTAATGATAGATCAGTGGATTTTTTAACATTTATTGAATATCTCAACAAAAAAGTTACTCAACTTCCATGAAAGTTTGAGGAAAAAAGCATTCATTTGTAATCTCAATGCACATATGATATAATTTTATTTATATTTAGCACTATAACCAATTTCTATTCAATTATTTCTAGAATGGCCACTTTTTTAAGGAATTAAGTGCTCTGGATTGAGATTATGTTCTTTGCATTTAGTAGACATGAGTTAAACATATATAAACATGAACATCTGCACACATGAGTGCATACATACACATACGCA
Organism: Indri indri; assembly: GCA_004363605.1. Lineage (NCBI taxonomy): Eukaryota > Metazoa > Chordata > Mammalia > Primates > Indriidae > Indri > Indri indri. The sequence continues at coordinate 23,584 of RJWJ010006309.1, forward strand.
TGCATGCAAAACAAACAACTAAATTCCTCATGCTGTTGAAGGTAAGTATGAAACATTAGTGATTTCAAAAAAAAGTGATTTGCAAACCCCCAGTTAAAGACACTTAGAAATCTTTTTTCATTGCTATTTTAAGAGTTTAGACACTGTCTCTCTAAATTTACTTTTGGAATTTTTCTGCACAATGGTTAAATGGAAATTAATAATAAATTAGAGTTTATATTTCAGTCATAGCTGTTTAAATGTGAACTAAGACTATGCCTCTCTTAATTTATAAAACATCTAAATAATATTCCTAACGATAGTTGGTGAAGAATTTTTAATTTTAGTGAAGTGAGTGTCATGATCTCCATTTCATAGAAGAGAGAATTAAGCCCTAGAGTTAAATAATTGCCAAAATTATACTGCTAGGAAGTGAAAGAACCAGCTCTTAAGCTCATGCTTTTTCTACCACACTATCTGCCACCCAGCAGTCCCCTGTACGAAATGAAACTATTAATATCTGTCATAGCATTAAGTGTAAAATAGGGACTCTTATTTGAGAGTCAAGGACTCCCAGCAGCTTCCTGGATGGGTTTAGGATTATCTGGGATTTCTTTGAAATTTATAAAAAAAAAGGGGGTTTTTGCATGTTGATAACACCAGGGTTCACAGTTTTCATTCAACTGGTAAAGAGATCAGTGATAATAGCAAGAATGAGAACTCACAACTTTAAATAGAGAAAAGATGGAATGAGCACACAACATCCAATACTATGTTTTCTAATTATAAAAGCAATATATACTCATTGAGAAAAATTGAAATATGAAAATAATAAATAAAAATTACCTTTAGTCCCAATGTTTAAACTTTTTGGAATGTTTTCCCAGTTTTTTAAAAAAATCATTTTACATAGAAATTTGCTCTTGTATTTTTGGCACAGTTTAATGACTGAGAAGATACAATTGAGGTAAGGTGAGCGTATCAAAGATTATACACTTTAATGATATGAAGTGGAATCCATCAGGGACTACTCTACGCTCCTCCAAAAACTTTCTACAGCTAAGAGATCACCTCCTCCTAAATCATCTTCAGCATGCTCTAATCTCTGGAATCAATCCTTCCCTTAGTCTGCAGGTTTCAGGAAATCTACATCTAAATACCAGAAGCCTTAGGGTTCTGGCAACGTTGTTGTTAATCTGTCTCTGATCTTGTAACGTACTTCTAAAAGATGCATGTGAGAGTGATTTCCAAAGTGCATGCATGTGGGAAACATTATAATTATCAATTGATGCCTTAGTCCTGAGCCTAGTTCCTACTTTGTACATAAGCACTGAAAAAAATTGATCCTTAAATTATTCCCCTGAGTCTTTCTCAGTAACCTGTAGTATAAGTTTCCTATTTCTTCTGCCACAAATTACCACAAATTTGGTTGCTTAAAAAAACACAAATTTATTCCCTTACAGGTATGCAGACAGGCAGTCTCAAATCAACTTCACTTGGTTTAAGTCAAGATATCTGCAGAGCCTTTTGGAGGCTTTGAAGGAAGAACACATTTCCTCACCTTTTTATCTTCAAGAAGCCACCTGCATTCCACTGCTCATGGACCATTCCTTGCATCACTCCAACCTCTTGCTTCCATTGTCTCCTCTTCTACCAATGACTGATTCTCCTGCCTCCCTCTTGTAAGGACCCCAGTGATTTCACTGGGCCCACCCAGATAATCCAGGGTAATCTCCCCATCTCAGGATCCTTCATTTAATCACATTTGCAAAGTCTCTTTTACCATGTAAATTAACATATTCACTGGTTGCACGTGACAGTCACCACCCCAAGCCACTATAACAGACAGAATAAATACTCCAGAATGCCAGTTTTTAAATTAGAGTCCCACTTCCTACCAATATCATTTTTTTAACACCGGCTGTTTATTTGATTGAATCTCTGAATATTGCCTGTTCCTGTCTCCCCGGTTGCTTTACTCCCTGCTCAGAATAATGTGTTATCATTTGCTGGACCTCTTTAGTACCACCTGCTTACCTGAATGTCTTATGACTTTAATTATTTCATCTTTCAGGAAAAAGAAAATGTACAGCAATTCTCAGCTATTGTGGAAACAGCCATTATGCTCCCCTGCGGACTGTGAGAATGCATTTCCTGAGCCCCACATAAACCCATGAAGAATTTAATTTCTTGAGTTTATTACATGCCTTTCATGAGATTCAAGGCCATAGAATCCAACTAAATAAAACTAAGGCTAGACTTGTGATGCTCTACAAAATGAGATTTGGGGCCTAAGGCTATCACCAAATGAAGGAAATAGATTCTGAAAGGAAAGTCTTTTTTCCCCATTCCATTTTCATTTTTATGTAGCTGTAGGGATAGTAGATAATTGCTCTTTCCTTTTAGAAATTTAGACCAGCTCCTTAGGTAAGAATTTGCCTGAATCGTCTGGTTTGACACAGACTACAAATGAAAGGTATCACTTACATGAAAAATTTTTAAAGGAATCAGAAATATTTCTCAGAGTTTTATGTGGACAGAGGAAGAGGAACCTCAGAAAAAAAAGAATAATTTCAGGAAAAACATCAGAAAGGTTTTTTGTTTGTTTGTTTGTTTGTTTTTAAGACAGAGTCTTGGTCTGGCACCCTGGGGTAGAATGCAATGGTGTCATCATAGCTCACAGCAACCTCAAACTCCTGGGCTCAAGCCATCCTCCTGCCTCAGCCTCCCAAGTAGCTGTAACTACAGGTGCGCACCACAACGCCTGACTAATTTTTCTATTTTTAGTAGACATGGGGTCTTGCTCTTGCTCAGGCTGGTCTCCAACTCCTGGGCTTGAGCAGTCGTCCCTCCTGGCCTCCCAGAGAGCTAGGATTACAAGTGTGAGCCACCAAGCCCCACCCATCATAAAGATTTTTAAATAATCAAACTTTAGGGCCCCAGGAGAATACCAGTTCCCTAAATTTTTCTTTGCTCACTCCTTTGTCCCTTTTGTACTGTTATTCTCTTTACTTTCCTCTAAGTCCCTACAGAGATTCGAAACTGGCTTCTAGAGATGAGAGCGCCCAACGGTTAAAAGAAGTCTTTGGCTGTGAGTCAAGTATAGCAGTTATTCCACTTCAAAGGTTTTCTTTTAAATATATTTTATATATACATAGAATATTTGAAAGCACCAAGACATATCAGCAAATGGATCTCTCCCCAACAGGCGAGGATAAACTGTCCAAACAGAATGTTTTCCCCAAGACACCTAATCGATGCAGTCAGCTGTGCTAAGGAGAAGACAGCGCTGGCCATGCTCACAGGCTTGTGTTCATTTCTCCGTGAAATGGACTTAGTGATCTCTCCAGAGATTTGGTTCTAGCAGGACAAATCTCAGATTACTTCATGTCAGGGGTTTTTGACTACAAACGGGAGACATCAACTTAATCTATTTTTGTACTACAAAATTTAGATGTTAGCTCTTGGTGCCCTGCTACAAGAGTCAGAGCAGCTGCTGAAATGCAGATGTCCTAATTCTCAGCGCTTTGTTGTGGATTCCATTCCCACGGCTGTGAAGTGCCCCTTTATGGCCCCTTTGAAGGGTCATTCTACTCTCCCTTGGTAAATGTATGTGTACCAACTCCCGGTTCCCCTGCCTCTCTGGGGATCATCTCTTTGGCTCCCAAACACTCCTGTCCTCCCCATCACAGAGCATCCGGAGTCCTCAGTCAGTGTTTGTCAAAAGGAGGAAGAGAGCAAGAAGGCAATAGCCTCGGGGGCTGAATGGTCTTTAATTCTCCACTCAGGTAAGACATACTTGCCCGCGGCCCTATTTCCCTCTTTGTCCCAGGTAACACAAAAACTTTTCAAAGGACTCAAAACATAATACTGCTCTAAAAGAAGCTACTCTTATGCTCCTTGTAGCATTAAAAAGGCTCTAGGGGGAGAGGGTTGTGAAGGTCTTGAGACCACCATGAGTGGGATACTCTATGTCTGGAATGCAGAAGGAAGTGGAGACACCACTGCCCAGTGGATTTTCCTAACATCTTAATAGAAACGAATGGCATATGTAAAAGAAAAAGAAAAAAAAAAAAGTCAGCCTAATGCAAGCTCTCTGCTTCATTGATGATAACGAGCTTGAAAATAAAATCATATTTCAATACATATTTATTAACATAATAATCGATGGGGTTTTTGTTTAAATTACTGAAAATTAATACAACCTGAAAATCTTAATATTATAATTAAAACATTTTAAAATTTCTTGTTTGTGTGTATACACACACACAAATATGTTCACATACATAGTTTTTGCTGATCTCAATAAAGAGGGAAAGTCACTATGCATTTTATTTCTCATTTTTAACCACTTATGGCCATGAACTAAAATCTTAATTTATTATATTATATTATTTTCCCTATCTTTAAAAGTTAGAACAAGAAGTAAACTTAGAAATGATCTAATCTAATAATCTCATTTTATTGATCAGTAAACTCAGGCCCATAGAGGTTAAATAACTTGCTAAACTCTCAGCTAATAAGAAGCAGCCCCAGGCCTGAATTCCATTCTCTGATGATGTCTTTGCAAGAACCTCTCTGTCGCACCTCTGTACTTCTTAGAACACCTTGGCTATCCTGGAGAAGAGTGGCCATTATACTCTCTCCAGAGCATTTCTGGAACACAGCTCTCTCTCTCTTCTTGTTAGGCACAGCCCATTATTTTTTTGTGCAGATATACATACCATTCTTAAATAATCTGAGTTGGCTATGAATTATTGCATCTGATATTTGCAAAAGAGGCCTCCCTGGATGATGAATATAGTCATTGAAATATAATTTTCATAAAGGCTCATATCTTAGTTTATATAATCAACCTTCATTTATTCATCATATATTAACTCACTCCACAAATCTACTGAGCACTAACTCTCCACCACTGTGGTTGACCTAGTGTTCAGACATCTACCCTCAAGCAGCTCAGCACACAGTGGGGAAGACACTTCATGTGTTCATGTGCCTAAGTGTTTTAAACACTGTGTGGGAAGCAAGTGCAAGAACAGTGGCAAGAGTCAGCTCTACCTGTGTGGGCCAGGAACCTCTCTTAGAAACAGTAACAATTGGAGCTAAGATTTAAAAGATGTGAGATAGTCACCAGGTAGACAAGGGAGACATGGAGATTCCAGGCAGGAAATGTCCAATGAGAGAAACCCCAAGTTATGGCACAGCTTAATATGTGGAGGGAAGTGGAAGCAGTTCTGCAGAGCTTCAGTCAGTGACCAAATTAGGAGTCTTACATATGTCATTGAGAAAATTTGTACCAGTTGTAGAACCAGCTGAGCTAATAAACGTTAAATAATAATTTGGGAAGAACTGTTTTCCATATAGGTTTACAATATGACCCATTTACTTACCTGGGTATTTCATGTCATCTCACTATTTTCATGTTGACCTTGTCCCATACTTTTCTATTAATATGTGAGATATGGGCATTGGAGATGTACACAAGATATGAATTATTTTTATATACCTGTGTGGGTTATATGTCATTAAATATATGCACACATAAATACTAAAGCGAAGTAAAAACTGTTTATCAGTGAGTGGTGGGTTATAGTTCTTCATACTTTTTATTCTTTGTACTTTTTCCTGGATTTTTCACATGCATGCATTTTTATGCATGTGTTACCTGCACAAACATAAAGGGTTGACTTTGTTTTTAACAGATGTTTATTTAGAAAAGATGGAAGATGGGCAACACATGCATAAAGGAAAAAGCCTTTATCTTTAGCTGAGGAGCAAGCTGTGGGTATCCATTAGTTGATTAGAAAGGTTTTCCTTCTAAATTTTAAATCATCCTATTACTCCTTTTAATGTGAGAGTATATTCCATTTATATGCTATCAAAAGACTGCATTTAGAATTCTTAAACATCAAAATTTTTCCCTTGCCCTTTCCATTTTCAGAGACATAAAATAGTAAAATAGATCATTCAAAAAAAAAAGCAATAAAAAAACAAAAGATTTTTCCTTGAAAAGTCACGGTTTCAGTCTTTGAGACAACCTTCAACATAGCTTTTTAGGGATATGAGTAATGTAATTCATGGGTTGAGAGTATTTACAAGGTCTCGTGTCAGTAAGAGCAAAATTAATTTCCTGTGGTAAAATATTGCTCTCTTTATAGTCATACCTTGGTTCCTGGGTAAACATATTCCATTTTATTTATAGCACATTCATGTCCCCATATCCTAGTATTAATGCTGTATTGATAAATGCAGAAATAAATCTCTGTCACTGGGATACTCAGTGTTCATGCTACCCCTTGTGTGGTCACACAATTGTTCAGTGATTTTCTTTTTAGCCTAGAGGGACTTAGTCAGTTGCAAAGTTTCCTCCATCAACTTTCCTGGGCTACCTGGTATCAACAGTTCAATTTTATTTTCTTCACAGAAGTAAACTATTTTCTACTGTAACTGTTCTTGCACATCATTGTAAATTACACACACACACACACACACACACACACACACACACACACACACACAGAGGTAAACCAATATTGCTAAACCCTCTGGATCTGTCAAGGAAAACAAACATAGCTGCTTCCATATACAGTTCCAGAGACTAGTTGGCTAAATTCACATTTATTCTTCTCAAAATTTCAGTTGGAAGGGCCCTCAAAATCATCTAGTCCTGATTTGTTCTAACAACCCTGTGATGTGGATGTCTGATTTCCACTTAAACACTCCAGTGAGTTAGGACCCAACAGAGTTACCTGCCCCTCTCCTTTTTCAGATGGCTTGAATTTTAGAATGCCTTTCCCAGACCTGGGCCCAAAGCTGGGTTTTCTAAACTGTACAGTCATCTCTTACCTTACATTGCTCATTGGAAAAGAATATTTATCCCTCTTCCACACAACAGTCTTGAAATATTTTATTATAAAACATACCCCCATCTAATTATTTCTGCCCCTCTGTTTTCAGGACATTGCAGTGATATTGACCCGCCCCTACTGCTGAGATCACACAAAACCTATAGTTTTTGCCTGCTTGTCTCTGGAATGGAAAGGAACCCTTCCGCACTTGCCTTCTCTGTCCTTGCCTGTCCTTGGCTCCCCACTCCTTATATTCGCCCTCGCATTGTCTCAGTTCCAAGTCTTCATTTGTATTCTGTCTCTTGGTTTGTTTTACTAGCAAATTAGTTAGCAGTTTGCATTCACTTTCCTTGGCACTTCTTCAGAATACACATTTCGATGTTCTCTTCACCCGTGAATACTGAGAGACTTCAAAATGAGGCTGCAATTATCTCAATTCTCCTAAAACCCTAGCACTGCCTGCTCCCTTCTCTCCTCCTCCATCATGTTTGAAAGGCAAGAGGGATTTTCAGCTTCACTGAGTCAGGGACTTTGTCTGTTTTGTTCACTGCTCATGCAATATACCGTCAGAGCCTACAATTGGCCCATAGAAGCGATTCACGAATAGTTGAAAGATTGGTTTCCCCTGGTGAGCTGGGCAGGGTAATGACGGGCACGTTAAAGCCTCACGTCAGATACACACATCCCAGAGACAGATAGAATAAGCGTTTTAGTGGATCTGTACCCCTCACGGTGCTAAGTACCTGAAGAACACTATTGACCATTCTTGAATTTGGTCCATTTCACCTCTAAGTCTTTTTTACAACATTTCTTATTATAAATTAGTTTATTATTTGAATCCAGCAGAGTTCCATAGAGCTGGTGATTAGAATCACAGTGGACATTTTTACAAAGAATCTCTGGGGGTAAGTGGGTCCTCAGTATAAGAACCTTTTCTAAAAGTTCTAAGAGATTAACTTCAAATATTAAGATATTGTGTAAATGATCAGACATTCCATTAAAATTAAGGGAATATCTTTTCAAAGATTCTGTGGAAACCTTTCTTTTATATGCCGACCTGTAGCCTTGCTCTGCCATCTTCCTTTTAGCATGAGGAAAACAACGTTCTTTAATGGAAGACAGTCTGGCCCTTATTTTGAGCCCGTTGGAAAAGGAGTATGTTGTTCTTTTCATTTTTTTTTTTAAGGAAATCACAAATACATAAAACAGACAATATCATTACAGAATTGCATGGGGTAGTGCTGGGGAAACTTTGGTTCTTGGGCCACACATAACTACTGGCTGACTTGAATTAAGCTATAGGCAAGTTTCTGGAAATGAATTATTTGTTAATCAACTGCTCCTACCCACTTTTACGAAACTCTCCACCCACCTTTTTAAATTACAGTAAATTACTTTTTAAAACATGAGAGCACTTAGGAAAGACTCTAGGGGTAGGGAGCAAGTTCTGAAATTCTAGGCCAAGATATTTTTTGCCTAAGGCTTTAATATAGGAGACAAATTTAGAGGGAATATAAAACCCCAATCAAATGATTTGGGAGTCAAATAGGGAGAGGTGGAAGATAGAAGCTGAGGGGAAGATGGAACCCCCTAACCAGCTATAGCGACATCCTGAAGTTTAATTTTCTCTCAGTTGTGCTTTGTTTTTCTTTTTTTTAATTAAATCTTTCTTTTCGTTATAATTTTTCACTCTATCCATCTCCATCTTTCCTAATTAATCATAACAATTAGGATTATCATTAGTAACATTAACAATATATTATATGTTCTGTTCTTAATATTTTAAAAACTGAGTTTAGTTATTTTTACCCTTCAAAACAAGTTAAAAAAATACATTAAAAGTAACCAAAGTTATCGATGCCTGTTTTTCTGCTTAATTTGTATGAGTTTGTAGTCGGAACCCATTCTCTTCCCACCTCTAACCTCCCACTGTTCGTAGAACAAATGCTTCAATAACAAGAAATAAGAAATTATCCAGTATGAAATTTTCAGATTGGCTTTTGTGAATACATATTTTTTGAATTATATTCAATTAATGTTATTAATAATATATTGGTGTATATATCTAATTAATCTGTGACTAAAATTGTACATATCATCTAATCTTCTTAAAATCAATTTAAATAACTAAATATTAGTCTAAATATTATTATTGCTTACATATACATAAATATGCATGTATTTACTTGACAAATTTTTCTGTGTGTGTATGTGTGTGTGTGTGTGTAGGTGTGTATCAAGTATGATTCAGAGTAGGAAACAAATTTTAATTTCATAATTTCTTTTGGATTGTAATTGTTGGCAGAACGTGAAACTATAAACTCTCATATCTAATTTTGGTTAATATTCTTAAATGTTGATTTTTATAATAGCCAAGAAATAATGGGAAGATAAGAAACATTTTACTGGCTATTTTTAAACTTTTAATTTGATTCATCACCAAGGGAAGGTAGTAGACTTTAAATAAATCACTGATGTATGAGATGGAAGACCTTGATTTGGTAAATAAGTGCAGTTGTTGTAATATCAAAAAGAAGTCTCCAAGCTGCAGTGGTTTGTGAAGGCAGCTGGTTGTTTAAAACACAACAGAAAGAAACAAACCAAATATCCATCTATAGGAGTATGTAAAACAAACTTGTATATTCATACATTTTAGTACTGCCTGTCAGTAAAAAAATCCAAATCACTGGTATACGCAATAACAAGAATAAACTTCAACACCATTAGGTTGAATGGTTAGAAGCCAGACACAAAAGAGTAAATTCATGGTCCCAATTTAACAAATGGAATCTGAAATCTATAGACATCTGAAGAATCTTTGTCTCTGAGGTGGCAATTGACTAGAATCCATCAAGAGGGAACTTTCCAGGGTGCTGAAATATTCTTTGCCTTGATGCGAGATGTATACATTAGCCAAAATTTGTTGAGCTGTACACCTAAGTTATTTGCATCTTACTTTGTATATATTATACCTCAGTAAAATAGTATTTAAACTAAATGAATAACAACATGAACTCAAATGAGCATCAAATCAAAACCTTCACCTCAAATGAACTAGTAGCCCTGTGCACAATTTCAGCACATGGAGATTCTCTGAACGTCCGTATTCCCCACACTCTGCATTACAATTATCGGCATATAAAGACCTATTGATGCTTGGTGGAGATCCAGGGAATACAGTGTCCTCCTGCTACAGACTCTCTGTTGATTGGGTGTTTACATGTTCCAAACTGTTAGAAAGGAAATTCAGTTCTACCTTGCTTTAATTTTATTGCCGTAAGAACGCTTAATATGAGATCTACCCTTGTAACAGATTTTCAAGTGTACAATACGATATTCTTATCTATAGATACAATGCTATACAGCAGATTTCTAGAACTTATTCATCTTGCATAATTTGTTTTAGGCTCAATGAGGTACAAAAGGGGATTACAGAGCTATAGATACAGTACATTAAAGTCAAAGGAAAAAAAGGGCAATTATTTCCAAGAATATATTTTAATGAAATATTTCCTACTAAAGTTGAAATGATAAAAGCAAGCTTACACTTTCTAAAATTAGGCTTAGCTAAAGGTGAGTGAACTGATGTGAGGCCAGTATCCTCCTCCCTTCTATCCCTTCGGGGCTACATCCAGCAGCTTGTCAGGGACCCTGGTATCCACCATTCAGGACTCACTATCCGGGCATTGTTGACTCCTCACACTCTACCAAGAGATTGGCAGGTGCTTCGTGGTCCTGATTCTCAAGCTGACCCCAACCCAAAGCACAACATGCACATACCCAAAAAACAAAACCACACAGATATTCTATCTGTTCAGCAAATATGTCTCTTTTCTCCACAGGCTTCTAAGTTGTCCTCTAGCTTCTCTGACCAATTAATTTGAGAGTGCATTAAATGCATTATCTTTTCTAGCTCAAGTGAAGGATTTTTAAACATTGTGTGCAAGTCCAAAAGCATAAGATATCAGTGGTTCTGTTCCAGGTAAGTGAAGGGGAAAATTTTGAAGGTGCTTATAGAAAGGATCTTTCCATAATCTGAAACATCATGCATAAACTAAGATGTCTTGAGTGTCAGTCGCAGTAGCAGGCTTTTAACACACATTATCTCACTTAATCCTTGAGACAATATATTTTTTTTGAGACAGAGTCTTGCTCTGTCACCCTGGATAGAGTGCAGTGGCATCATCATAGCTCACTGCAACCTCAAACTCCTGGGCTCTAGTGATTCTCTTTCCTTAGCTGCCCAAGTAGCTGGGATTACAGGCACGCACCATGATGCCTGCTTAATTTTTTCTATTTTCGATAGAGAAGGCATCTCGCTCTTGCTCAGGCTGGTCTTGAACTCCTGAGCTCATGCAATCCTCCTGCCTTGGCCTCCCAGAGTGGTAGGATTACAAGTGTGAGCCATGATGCCCGGCCAAGATGATCTTACAAAGGAGAAATTCTCCTTTGCATTCCCCAAATGAGGAAAGTGAGTATGCTGCTATAGAATCATGGTGTTTGTAGTCTGCTGAGACCAGATCAAAACTCCTTAATGCTCAACCAGTGAAAGTTCTGGGCATTTATGTGGTAAATAAATGAAAAGACTTTCTCAGTAGATTTGTTAGTGATTTACTGAGAAGAGTTGAGTTTTGAAGGATGCCCTGTCCTGCCAGTTGTCTCCACAGAGGCACTGAAGGTCAGACCTCAGGCCACGTCTCATTCCCCCACTGTGTTGAGTCACAGTCCCCATGAATTCCAGATCTCAAGTCAGGAATGCCAGTTGCCAATATCAGTTCTAACTATAAGGGGCGAGCAATTGTGGAGAGCAAAATGTTGTCATTTCAGGGACATTTCAACAGTTTGAGAGGATCATGGGATAAAATATTTTGATTAATGTCTGATCCAAAAAATACAGAATGTAGAACCACCATGCCAGTTGGCACCATAAATCTATCCTCTGGCAGCTAGCTGCATTCTTCCTGTAGTTCTCTTATTTCTCCTGCGTTCCAGAGCAAAATCAGTCATGTTGCTTGTTCACCATCATCTCCACAATAACTTAGCACATGCAGTAGATTGTTGATAATATTTATCAAAAGAATAAATGAAGGATTGAATGGATGAGAAAGTATGCTCAGAATGTGAGATTCAATCAGTAGCTACAAAGCCCTCCATGAGATGTTTGCAAATGTATCTTCTTCTTCTAGACAGAAAAATTAATGAGTATTTAGCAGTAAATCAGCTCAAAAATGTCAGATTACAGGGGTAGGGCTGGGGGTGTCTGGAACACCAACAGAATGAAGGCTGTGTTTTACACAACTCATCTCTCTGTGAAATATACAGAAACTCCCCTTGCTAAAAAGGATGGCACTTCAATTTGTCACAGCACCTCCAAGCTTGCCTCAGCCTTGAAAGGCAGTTGGGAAGATTTGAAATTCACTGTCACTGTAGATAAAATTCTCTCTTTACATCTATGTCCTTTTACGGATTAATGGAACTAATTGAGGATAATGAATGTATTAGAATAATTCCTCACTTAAATGGCATTAACGTGCAAGCTATTTGTTACGGCCTGGGTTGTGTCCTCTCAAATTAATATGCTGAAGTCCTAACCCCCAGTGCCTCAGAAGGTGACTGTATTTGCAGACAGGAAGGTTAAGTAGGTTAAGTTAAAATGAGGCTGTTAGGGTGAGCCCTATTCCAGTCTGACTGGTGTCCATATAAAAGGAAATCTGGACACACAAAGAGACACCAGGGTTGTGCACACATAGAGAAAAGCACATTAAGATACAGTGAGAAGGCAGCCATCTGCAAGCCAAGGAGAGAGGCCACAGAAGAAACCAACCCTGCGGATAGCTTGATCTTGGACTTCTAGCCTCCAGAATTGAGGCCAGGTTCTTAAAAGCTCCTGCCAGGAATGTGTTGCTCTGCTAACATCAGTGGGTGGAAGAACAATCAACTCATCAAACTTTCACATCTGACTTCACAGTCTGGTCTTGGAGACTAAATCCACTTGTGAATAAAATGCATCATCCCCTTGTGGACAGAGACCACTTTTGACCCTTTGCTTAAAACACAACAAACAAATTAATTGGCATAAAGAGGAGCCCCTTATACGTATTTACCAGGAATGATCTCTCCTTCTCAAGCACTGTTAAAATTAATTATGGTGAACACCTGGTAAAGAATATCTCCATGAAATCAATGTTTGCAATTATTCCCTTTGCTTTTATCTCTTGGGTTAATATTATAGACGTGCATAGGAAGAACATTTATAGAGTTCCTAATAAAAATTGCTACTAAAATGCCACTGTGCCAGGTTTATCCAATAAAATCCAAGGCATCAAGAAAATTTCACTTACAGAAAACTAGTATTATTTTTCCCTTTTATTAGTCAATAATAATATAATGTTTTCCTTTTAGATTTATCCCCTTGGGTGTAAATTAGCACAATCTCTATGGAAAACAATATGGAGATTTCTCAAAAAACTAAAAATAGAGCTAACATTTTATTCAGCAATCTTTCTCATTATGTCAAGAAGATACTTGCATTTGTATGTTTATTGTGGTACTATTCACAATAGCAAAGATGAGGAATCAACCTAAGTGTTCATCAACAGACAAATGGGTAAGGAAAATGTGCATACACACACACACACACACACAATGGAATACTATTTAGTCATTAAAAAAGAATGAAATTATGTCTTTTTGCAGCAACATGGATGGAACTGGAGGACATTGTCTTAAGGGAAACAACTTAGAAATGAAGGGTCAAATGTCTCATGTTCTCACCCATAAGTGGAGCTAAATAATGTGTACACATGGAATGATAGGCAACGGAGACTGGGAGAGGTGGGAGGGTGGGAGGGGGTGGGCGATGAGAAATTACTTAATGGGTACAATGTGCATTATTTGGGTGGTGGGTACTCTAAGGATCCAGACTTCATCACTACCCAACATATCCACATAACAAAATTGCACCTGTAGTGCTTAAATTTATACAAATAAAAAACCCTCCAGGTTTGCTTAAAACAATAAATAAATAAATCTATCCCCTTGGCATCTCAAAGTTAAATGCATTCTTTAAATATAATTGCTATTCTTGGCCTAGATATCTGGTGTATCTCACTCCCTCATCACTATATTTCATTTAACCTTCAGTCTTTAAACTAACAAATGTACCAAACTGTGTTTTTTTTCCCCGTAGGCTTCTTCAAATTCTTTTCTGGAATTAGATAAGACATAAATAATAAATAAGAATTATCCATTTAAGAAAATAGAATACCTTCATTAAAGAGCAATGGTTCTCCACTGGAGGCAATTTTGTCCCCCAGGTAACCTTTCGCAATGTCTGGATATATCTTTTAGTTATCACAACTGGGAGGGGGAGTGGGTGCTACCAGACATCTAGTAGGTAAAGGCCAGGGATAATACCAAACACTGTACATTACAAAGCACAGCCCTTTCCACAGCAGAAAATAAACCACCTCGAAATGTCGATAGTGCCAACATTGATTAACCCTGCTGTAGAGTTTGTGTGTGCATGCGTGTGTGTGTGTGTGTTTTTTTTTTTTTTGTTTTTTGTTTTGAGGCAGAGTCTCATTCTGCTGCCCAGCCTGGAATGTAGTGGCACAATCATAGCTCACTGTAGGCTCAAATTCCTGGGCTCAAGTGATCCTTCTGCCTTGGCCTCCTGAGTAGCTGGAACTGCAAATGTGTGCCACCAAGCCTGGCTAATTTTTCTATTTTTTTGTAGAGGTGGGGCTCTCACTATGTTGCCCAAGCTGGTCTCAAACTTATAGCCTCAAACAATCCTCCTGCCTCAGCCTCCCAAGGTGCTGGGATTACAGGTGTGGGCTTTCATGTTTGGCATGAGTTAGGGTATTTATAACATTAGAATAGCTTGGTAAAGCCATGGTTGAACACTGAATGTTTGATGAATGAATAAAGCCTAATGAGTTTCAGATTCTATATCGATCTCTTAACTTTTTCTGTGTTGTACTTTCTTGTTCCAGAGAAATGACTGTTCAATACAATTCTTTGCATTTCACAGACATTCTGGCTTTGGTTTCTTTTTCTCTGAGTATTAATGACAGGATACCTTCAGCTCTCCTAAAAATAGGTTTAAAGTTATTAACAGCACCATTGCACACAGTCATTGGAATGATGATTAGAAATGGCTTTAGTAAGCTATAGGCAGCTTACTAAACAATCTCAGTCCATGCCTTACTTTATTTCTGTTTGACTTTCCATGGCCCCAAGAGTTAAAGAACATCATTTCTGTACATTATTATCCCTGAGTGTAAGCCCAACTCCCACCTTGAGTAAGGGTGAGATTTGATTAATACATATTGTATGCCAATATCAAAACATCATGTGTACCCAATAAACATATACAACTATTATGTACCCATAATAATTAAAAATTTTCCTAGGCCTATATCTAGGGGAAAAAAAGAAGTTAGAATAAAGCCAGGATATTAAGCCAGGAATTAAGCCAAGGAGTTGGGTTAATGTAGGACTGTAACATGTACCATTGCCCATGGTTTGAATTGCATCTTGAATAATAAAGCTTTGTAAAAATGTTACCACACTCTGATAATACACAATCTTCAATCTTTCTCCTTTTTTCTATTTCATAGACTGAAAATGCCATTCTGTTCTGTATAAGTGCATTACCCATCTGAAATAGTCTCACTATGAGAAGGAGTCAATGTGTATATTGTTTGTGTTTAATCTAGTTTACTGGGAAAAATTTGGATCCAAAAACAATCAAAAGCTCTTATTAATAAAAATGGGGCAAAGAAATGACATGTTTTGGAGAAATAGTATGAATGGAAGCATCAGAAAGTGAAAGAACCATGAGATGCAAGAGAAGAGTGGAAAAAATTGGTTGGGAAGAAAAACAGAATTTTGCAGAGACATATATTACAACAGACAGAATAAGGCAATTCAAAGAGCTCTGGAGTAGGATGCAGAATTCTCTGGTTCTCCTTTCTCCTTAAATCTGCAAAAATGGCCCTGGTCAAGTCACTTAACCTCTCTGGACCTGAAAAAGAGAGGGCTTGTCTGGAACGATCTAGCTTAAAGCCCTTCTCAGTAACAAGTATCTAGTTGTATCTGTGTTTTGAGTTGACTAGTGACAAACTCAGTTGTCAGGTGCCTAAAGGAGAAGGCTTTCCAATAAGGGGTAAAGTGCAGAGAGTTTTAAAAGGGCTATTGGTAGGTCTCCTAAACGAGGTCACCTCTTCCTCTGGAAGTATATGGAAGGCAGCAGTTAAGGGAGAGGGAGGGAGGCACCGGATTCGATGGAGCGATAATTCTCCAGTGGGAGATGAATGAGAAAAATATTCCCTGCGCTCACCTGTTCTTTGCGAGGCGAAATGGAAAACAGTACAGGGAGATTGGGTGGCCTACTTTCCATTCTTTAAACATGAAAACCTGTGCTCGCCTTGAGGCTTTCCACACAAATTGCTTTTTCTTCCTGCCTGAAATACTTGATAGGGGCCGACCCTATCCTTTCATTCAAGTTTCTACTCCAATATCACCTTCTCAGGGCATTCAGAAGCATTCCCTGCTCATCCAATCTAGAGTAACTGATAATTTAAGGTAACTACCTGCACTCTTTAGTCCTCACCTATTTTTCTTGCCTTCTCAAATCATTTGTCAGTATGATATCTGGTCTTGATTTTTGCCTTCATACATTCGTTGACCAGTCTCCCTCCACTACAGTGTAAATTCCATGATATGAGTGGCCTCTTTGGTTTGTTCCCAGCTCCTGGCACAGGGCAAAATTCAATAAACAGTTGTTGAAAGAAGAAATGAAAAAAATGTATAAGAAATCCTGTAAATAAAATTTGCATTTTGGGATGATCCAGAAGACAGGAATAAAAAAAAAAAAAAAGCCAGTATGTTAAGAATAGACAAAGTCCTCAGGGAGATAAGACTCCCCTTGGGAGGTACCTCTAAGACTTAGAAAGGGAACAGGACTTCATTGTGCAGGTCAAGAGAAGACCTGCAGTCACGAAAGAACAAACTCATGAACTGAAAGTGCAACATTGTGGGGAGATTTATGTTATCAGCCTACCCAGTCCTGATGTCCAGGACCCTACAGCTCCAAATCTCAAAAAATATGAGTCATCACAAAGCAAGAATAAACTCAGCAGAGATGGGTCACAGCACTTCCACAGAATTTAATAATCTTCATCACTATGCACGGTCTTCACATATGGCGTGTGCTCCCTGCTACAGCTGTAATGACCTGATCTCAAAGCTAAGAAACAGTGAATTTCTACACTAGCTTTTAACTCCCCAACCTATATTTCTAAAACTAGAATAAATTGCTATTTGTGGATTTCCATAAACTATGCCAACATGATAAGACCGTTTTATCTATGTATCCTAGTGACTTTTTCCCCCTATAGCAAAGAATATAGCTTTCACCATTTACAAGTACAAATTTTAAGCAGGAATTTAAAAGAGGAGTAGAAAACTGTCTCCAGTTTCAGCAAGTCTCCTGATGGTTAAAATTTGCTGTGCCCTCTGCTGCCTGTTTTTGGCATTGAAAGCCAGAAAGCTTTTCTAAAGCACATAGAAATCTTGGAAAAAAGGACATTTCTAGTTAGGCTTTTGTCCAACTGTCCAGTTAAGTAAATCAAATTCTTAGATTACAAAAATGTGCTTCAAAAGTTTAACAAATTGAAATGTCCTTAAATGTTTTGACCAAATTAAGAAAAAAATATCCCATTCTAACAGTCTTCCACTTTTCCTCTTCCAAATCTTTGATGAGTGTCCTGAAAAGAATAAACCCAGGTAAAATGTTGGTGAATTATTGTTTTAAATGCTCAAAAAAATTTCAACTGCATCATGGTAATCAGTGATTTTGCTTATTTTAAAACCTTTCTGTGTGAAATTATTTTTTATACTCTCTTAATATTTTAAACCTCAACTATCTTAAAATAGAAACTATTACTATGTTGAAGTCTTAGGTTTATAGAAACAAACTCATTATTTATAAATCATTAAATAATTATTGGATTAATATAAAGCTAACATTTTTTCTAACCATGATGGTATCTTTTCCGATTGCATGCCTTAAAACCTGCGTGTGAAAATGCATCTTGGTGAAGGTGAAATGTTATTTTTCACACACAGTAACTGTGTAAACTGTGGTGCAATTATCTGATTTGCCAGCAGTGGACACTGTTACTCTAGTTATCTCTGTAATGTGACTAGGGAAAAGCCTGCTTAATATCTCAGAAGATGCCTTCTCTTTATTCCCTTAGATGGAGCAGAAGCCAGTAACATAGGCAACTATTCTTAGAAAATAACAAAATGAATTTTAGAAAAAATATCCGTGTTATTCTTGGACACCCAAAGATTATTAAGAAATATTTACATTAAAAAATATAATACTCATTTGATTTTGTCTTTTTAATTTAGAGAATATATCTATTAGCCACAGAATAGCCAATCATCATCACTCTCAAGTGTATCTTACATATCTACAAAAGAGAAAATGTTGACAATCATTGTGAAAAGCACCCTGAACTTAAAATCAGTGGCCCGGGTCAGACCTGGCTTCCTGGGAAGTAGCTCTGCAACCCTGGGCAGATTACCATTTTACTCTGATTTTAGTCATCTCCTGTCTGTAAAGGAAGTAGCTAAATCAGACAATCACTGTGAACTCCTACACTGATGTCTGTGTTTCTGTGACTCTCTCAGGACAGACTGGAGCTAAAAGCCTTTGCTACACTTATATGATCAGGTAAGGTGTTAATTGTTTAATCTCCATCCAGAAATTAACTATATAAAACAGCTATTCTTTCCTTAATGAGGCCAGTAGCATAAGCTCCAGCCCTCAGGGCAAGCACTATAGAAATCAATCTGCACAGCTAATGAAAATCAAGCTCAAAATAGAAAGGCTTGTACTCCTCACTTTCTGCCCTGCACAGCAGGGGGACTCAGCTTGCCATAGTGTTTACTTTGTGTCCAGTAGGTATTACCATTCCCATTTTATAGATAAGGAAACTGAGGCACAGAAAATTAAAAACCAGTCCATGGATAATAGCTAGGAAGTGTCAGATCTGCATCTTGAATCTAGGTAGTCTAGCTGGAAAGCCGATGCTCTTAAAGCCACTGTTCTGCTCATCTGGGTCCCATATTGATTCTCAGCATAATACTCTCCGGTTTTATATTTTACCACATGAGTCTGCTGCCATCTACTAGATTTTGGATTGTTTTGGGGTAGAAAACCAAAGCAGCATGGTGGAAGGACATGGATATAGACCCCCAGAGCATTTGGAAAAATCTAAAGACAATTTTGATTGTCACAACGGGGTGTGGCCTGAGGGTCACAGTTTGCCAATCCCTGATTTAGACTATCAAATATGCATTGAAGAGTAAAACTTGATTGCTGTGTTAAAGCTTGCTATTTATACCCACGTTCATTGCAGCATTATTCACAATAGCGAAAAAGTGGAAGCAATCCAAATTTCCATCAGCAGATGAATGGATAAAAAAAATGTGTTTTATACACACAGTGGAATATTATTCAGCCTTATAGGGAAAGGAAATTCTGACCCAGGTTACAACATGTGTGAACCTGGAGGACATAATGCTAACCAATAAGCCCGTCACAAAAGGACAAGTACCATATATAAGCTACCTAGAATAGCCAGATTCTACAGAGAGTAGAACGGCGATTGCCAGGGAATGGAGGGAGAAGGAAATGAGGAGTTATGATTTAATAGGTATAAAGTTTCAATTTTACAATATGAAAAAAGTTCCAAAGATGAATGGCGGTGATGGTTGCACAACAGTATGAATGCACTTAGTGCTTCTGAAATGCACACTTAAAAATAGTTGCAATGGTACATTTTTGTTATGTATATTTTTACATAATTTTTAAAAGTATTAGAATAAAAGGGCAGAAGAGAAAACGACTCTTCACTATTGCTCTATTCCAGTTCTGTTTCCTGATGACTGTTAGGACAGCCAGCCACACGCAGCTGCAGAAGATGGGGTGAGACCTCTATCCTGGCAGCGATGTTGGTGGACTGTGGCAAGCAGCTGAGTCCTAGGCTCCATTCTATCAATTTGGATGTTTTTGACTGCAGAGACAGAAATCCCAAGTCAAACTGTCCTAAATAATAAGAGAATTTTTTATTGAACATGCAGTCAATCCCAAGGGGATGCAGTCCACACGTTTGATCTAGAGTTCAACTATGTTCTGAAATATCATCCTTCAGATCTGCCCATCTCCCTGTTCTGTAGTCTGAGGAGCTGGTGTCCTCTTCAGGCTGGTAGTAAAATGATTACAGCAGTTCTTGGCATCATGAACAGTTTTGGTAACATCCGGGGGAGAATAGATTGCCTCTCCTAGGAAATACTTTTTAAGAATAAAAACTCTTCTCCACAGAGTCCTCTGAGTTCACTGCCCACGACCAGGTCACGTGGCTCTTGCTAAATCTGTCACTGGTGAGGTGCCTTCGATCACTGTAATTGAGGCCATTTCTGAATTTGGGAGTGGGATCATTTCCTGAGGCACTTGGCTGCCTGAGATTTAATAATTTTTAAAAACTTTGAACCCAGAGAGGTTGTTTTATATTATACCTCGAAGAAGAACTCTTTAGTGCCCACAATTTTTAGTGACTTAATGCTGAGATTCTTTGATAAAGGGATCCTAAAACTAAATCTTCCTTTAAAATGAGTTGTTTCCCAAAATTAAAGCAACATGTAAAAGAAAATAGTAATATGTAAAAGATAATTTAATGGTGGAAAAAAAAACCTTTAAAATAGGACAATTCTTTCAGGGTAATTAAATTCAAATGAAATTTAAAGTTTCACAGTTTAAAGAAAGAAAAACATTGCTCAGAGCTAATGGTGTGCAAATAGGCCGTTTGCATGCATTTTCACTGCCATTTTGTCTTTTGTTAATTCTTAGAGTTGGTTTTCAGGAGATATTTTTCAATATGCTAAAATTTAGCAGTGATGTATAGTAAACATCAATATGAAGCAAAGACATGTGGTCACATCTTTGGAGGTCATATATTACTATTGGAGTTTATTTTTTATTAGCAGTAATTAGTCATCAAAATGTATTTTCAAATGGCTCAGATTTCATTGCCCAATATATAGCATGACAAATACACATCGAGAATTATGTAATTAAACAGTTCTATAGGAACCACTAAGAAAGAGAGAAGAGAAAGAGAGAGAAAGAAGAGATAGGGAACAGATGTGGTTGATGTGGCTGCGTGCCATTTTCACTATCAAAAGAGCAGATTTCTAGGCTTCTCTAATGAAGTCAGCTTAATCACAAATGCAGATATTAAAATGAGCTCATTAGCAATGATGTTAAACGAGTTCCCAATGCACAAGCCTCATTAATGATGAAGAAGCAAAAGTTAGTGTGTTTTTTTCTAAAGGACAAATAAAAGAGGAGTTTGGCACAGAATTTTCACATTTGCAAAAGTTTTTCAAACTAATATAATTATCAAACATACTTAGAATAGGACACAAGCCAGTTTTAATTTGCTGTGAAGTTTTAAAATATAAACACAATCTTTCTCCAGTTTTGCAACAGATTTTTTGTTCTATTTTGTTTTTTAACCTCAGTGTCCTATATGCTATGTCCAACTCAAGTGACTATGATGGTCTCATTTGTATGAATTTGAAATTTTGAAGATTTGAAGAGAGAAAATTGATTCCCTGTTTCTTTTTCATTTGTGTGTGGAGAGGGTAGGGAGTCAGTTACAGCGATTATGTGATTGCACACTGCAAGATAATGGCACTGCTCTTCTTTCAACAGTGGTTTCTCTATTTTACATTGAGATTAATATTTATGTGCCTCAATTTTCCTTTCTGTGAAATGACCAATGGACCTTGGGTTGAGGAGATTGAATTCTAACCATAAATTGAAACGGTGGCCCAACATTTTTCTCTACCAGGAAACTTTCCCAGTAATAACCCCAAAATCTGTCCTATTCCCTACCGCAATTTCTGCCCTGTGTGGACTTCCATGAAGACGCAGTTCTGATGAGCACTGACTGGTGGTCCTGTCTGCTACAAATGTTCTCCACTATTCTTCCCGAGTGCCCTGCATAGCTGCTCACCTGTGGGCCAGCAGAAACCTGAGGGACTGTGCTAGTAGCTCTTTGGGACCACCGGGGTACTATTTAGTAAATGGTTGCTGTTTATAGATACTATTAATTTACCAAGTGCTGAAAAGTAAACAGAACAGAAATTCAGTAAAAGCGCATTGGTTCTTAGAAATGTGAGCCCTCTAGTTATTGTACTAGGGGGATTTAAAACGGCTCATACATATTCCCAAAAGCCTAAATTTTCTCCAGAAAGATATTGACTTACCTCAAAGGACCTAAAGAAAAGTAAGTAAAAGATTTTGAATTGCTTGGTGTGAGAGATGCTAAGTTTTCACTGAACAGTATTCCACCCATTTTTGTCAAGCGAACCCCAATTTTGTTCACTGTGGTAATATATGTAACCCCAGAGAATGAAACATAATTGCTCTAAGCCAACTATGGCTAACCTTTCCTAAAAACTCATTTCCCCTGCTTTCCATGTAGACATGTGCAGCTATGAGACCCAGTTCCTGGTCAATGGTATATAAAGGGAAATCTTTGGGCAAGTGGTGGGTGAGGGGTGTTAGGAGGGGTGCTAGAGAAGTTTTTTTTTTTAAATGTTTCTCCTTGGTAAATGACAATCCATTTCTGCCTGGCCTCTTCCTTTCTCTTCAAGACATTGGTATAAGCAAGAGATGCTTGGAGCTATGGAAGTCATCTTATAGTTATGAGGTGCCCAATATGCATGGAAAAAGCCTGAGTTTCTAAGTCATTAAAGAGCCACTGGACAAGCCTATAGTGACCTCCCTCCAGACATTTTGGATTAAACAAACAAACACACAAACAAAAAAACCAACATGTATTTATAAATAAAGTTACCGGTAATTAGGTATTCTCTTACTTGTAGCTGAATGCATCCTAATTGATACGTTTAGGTATTTTCTAGGTGTGAATAAAAAGCAACATTAGCTATCCTTAGAGAAGCTTAACTCAGGACCTTCAGGGACAAGAACACTATATTTGCTTGTGTTGATTTGTGTCATTTTAATTTTCTTCATTAGTCAGTAAAGTCCTTGGTGACAGAAACCATGCCTTTTACTGCCTTTTAATATCCTGTCTCTAAACGTGACATCTAGATTGAGTTGCTTCAGAAATACTCAATCAAAATTTGAATAACTGTGAAACCAGTAATGTCAAACAATTTTGGATAACTGAAACCAGCCTCTCAGAGATTATCTTTTTGTGCAGTCACAAACTTCCCTTCGTTCAAAGGGAAAAAGCTAGTTAGGCAGGGTCTTTGCTTTCAGCAGGTTTTGCTTTTTGAATGATAAATTGAAATTTTAAAATGTGATTGATTAACACATTGAACAGAAAACCTGATTTTCTTTTTGTGTTTAAGGAGTTTTCAAGCCAGTGGGAGAAAAACACATATGTTTAGTTTAGTTAAAAAGAAAATGGTGGTCAAAGCGATAAACCAAAAACATGGCATGACAGCAGAAAGAGAAAGAGATTACGACTGATTGAATATTCATTTACTCTTCCAAGAAGAGAAAAGGAGTTGGGCTGTTCTTTGAAGGTTAAGTAGGTTTTCAGTATTTAAAACATATATATTGAGTTAAAGTGGGAGTGAAGAATGAGAATTCTAACTGAAGGGAATAGCTAGAGCAAAGCCATGGATTTTAGGTAGAATATATACTACAGGAGGAAGGTAATGTGATAAGTAGCTATTTTATGTTCTATCATAGGAGACCTTATAGTTCAGGCTAAGAACATTGTTCTTTATTAAGAAAAATAATGCAAAATTGCCTAAAATGTGTAGCCAAAGAATTACATTAATCTTATCTGATGTGTGTTGTAGAACATAGTTACGCTAGTAAAAGAGGTATTATTAGCAACATGGGGTACAAATTATGAAGCTTTACCAGTCTAAGAAAAGGGAGATGAAACTCTAAGCATAGACCATGGCAGTGGACAGAGAAAAAGAAAGCATTTAATTCTCTTTTTCTCAATTTCCCAGTACCTGATTATAATCTGTAAATTGGACAATTTTAGAAATTATAGTAAGATGCAAATCACTCATTTTATGTATTAAACAGATTCTAGAAGCTTGGTAACATTGAAGAATATGGTACAAAAATTAGACTCAAATTATATTTCCCAAGAAGATAATATTCCCTGTTTCTTTAAAAAAGATGAATTTCAGTGTTGCTCATCTTTCTTATGAATGTTCAAGCTTGTTGGTTTTTGAACTAGTCAATTTTAAGCCTTCAGATTTCAACAATGTAAAATTTGACATCATCCTCAAATTATAAGAATTCAACAAGAATTCCAAATTGAAATCCAATGAATAATTATGTCCTCACAGCAGTGCTGTGCATCACCATCATTATTCATTTATCATTATTGTTGTTAATACATTAATATCCCAGCCTGTTCTAACTCTTTTCAGTTCTTAGATTTGTTAATACCTGGAGGAGAATACTGTTATATTAAATTTCATGGACTCACCTATCACATACCCAACCATGGCCAATATATCAACTCTACTGCTTATGTCATAGAGTTTTCCAATTATATTAATAAAACGACTTCATTTTTGTTTGAAAACTTGTGTTTTACAACTGTGATACAATTTATTTGACTAAACCCAGGCAAGTTTTGTTAGGTACCTACTATGCTAAACATTGGAAGACATTTTGTGTATTTTTTAATTTTATCTTTAAAATAAGCATGCAAACTATGCATTATCCCACTTTGTAGATAAGAAAATGAAGAATGAGAGGATAACTTGTCCACAATCTTACAACAGCAAGCACTAGAGCTGGGAGTAGCTTCCAAGTCTTTCCACTGCCAATGTTTGCTTGTTTGCCATACTCTAGATCATTAGATGTGTCCCTTTCTAACATACCATGAAGTTAGCTTTGAAAGTCAGGATTTCTCTAGACTCTTCTTTAACACATTATTCCTGTCCTCATAACTCCTTTTCTGTCCCTTTTTGCTACTTTTCTGTCTCCATTTTCCGAAAGAAAAAAATTACCAAGCAAAAAATAAGTTCTTTCCCAGGTGATTAGCCCGTTACACGAGAATAATAAATCTCAATGATGAAATGACACAATTGGCAAAAATAACTTTTCTGTAGTTGCTTTCATAGACAGCTAAGGGTGTCATGTCCAGTGCCTGCTTCCATGTAGTTCTGTCTTTTGTTTCCTGACATATTAAAGAACCTTCAGTATTCTTAGAACAGACAGGAGTCACATGGCCTTTGCCAGAATTTCAGTCCCTAAGATTAGTAGAGTGCAGCCTACGATAGGGTTCTCACTGGAGCAGGTAGAAGTACCTTGATCAACACATGCAGAAGAATCAGTGCAATGGTGTTTGGTTGATCATGGTTTAGAATTAACCGACACAACCACCATTTTCATCCCACTATTTGTACAATTTTTAACACTGACTCTTTAAAATGCCATTATTTTGAAATCTGTCTTTCATAATGAGGAGATAACCAGTTTTGTTTTAATAAATATTTAATAATAAAGCATAGTTCTTTAGGATACCCATGCTCAAATACAGGAATGTATATATTCCCTTTCGGCTGCCAAATCTGTGGTGTGGACTGAACAGTGAGCCTTCCCAGCTCTACCAGATACCACTTTTCATCAGTAAACAGTCCCCTGCATCACAGTCATCCTCACTGGAGGGAATAAGCACCTCTGTAGAAATCTAATCTTACTAAATGGTGGCAAATGATACCCACTAAGGAAACCCAGCACCAAAGTAAACTTCTCCTAGACTAGTCCTAAACCATTTCTGACGAATGGATCGACATAAAATTTTAAAAATACCTCGGAAAGTTGTGCAGATGACCCATTTTGAAACCACCCTGCACTACTTGGCCAAGTTGCTTTACTATTTTACAATCTCATAAATGTCAAAAGTGGTTCTATGTAATTTTGAGAAGTTAGTCATCATCTCAGTCCTCCCTGTGCTACTTTCACCTGTTAGATTTGCACAGAGTGAAAACCGTCTTTTCTTCAGATTCATCTATGCATCAACAATTTTATAGTCTCCAGATTTCTTTGTGTATCTTTTTCTTTTTGATTCATTCCATGACCTGCACACTGTTGTCAACTCTCTCTACTCAACTGAACATGCTGAGTGTCTGTTTAACCCAGCAGGAGATCTGGGAGCTGTCCTGGTCCAACAGAGATGAATGGATGTGGCAGCAAAATGACAGGTGGCTCTTGAACCACCTGTCACTTTGCTGGACAGATTATGTCACATTCCCTCCTCTTCTCTAAGGCTCCATCCACTGCTCAAGTTACATGAGATGCCATGAAATATTACTTGTCCAATTGCTAGCTTGCTAGATTTTTTATCAACGTATTGCTATAAATATTAGATCAAGACATCCATAACCATCTGTTTATGTCTCAATCAGAAAAGACTAATTGAATTTGAGTGAATAACTAGAGATTGCTCTAATAATTTCTGTGGTCTAAAGATCTTTCCACAGTACTACTGTGGGCTTGATTGAAGGCAAGCCCTTGTCTAAATTTTTGAAGAAGTGAGGCTGGGTTAGGTTTTACTGCTCAACGTTTAGTGTTAAGAGTGTTCCTACAGAACTAAAGGTGCTTACTAATTATTAGGGAAGCAGAGGATGCCAGACCCATCTCTTTGCACCATTGAACAGCTTGACCAGGCCTGACCTGGACTCGCTCTGCTTAGTAAAATTAGTCAGTCCATAAATATTTATGGAGCATCAATAATGTATGAGGCACTGGGGAGGAGCTGGCTGCAGAAAAAAAAGTTAAGTTATAATTTATACTTACAAGAAACTGAAAATGAGGATACTAGATGCATTAACAGTTTACATACTTCTATTAGCTATAGACCACTTTCTTCAATAAAAGGTTATGGGAGGGTCCCATACATAAAACATGCATAGACTGAGCTATGCTTCCATGGCTCCTGAGGGAACTCAGCAGAGCACATTTCAGAATTCCCTGAACGTATGAATGTGTGTGCTTGTTCACGTACATGGATGTGTTTGCATATGCATAGCCCATAAAACAGGCAAATATTAGTGGTAACAAAACAGCAGTATAACCTCCAACAGTTATGGAAGTTGAGAAGCTGAAGGAGATCAGTATTGGACATGGTGTTAAGCTTCTCAGCTAAAAATGTAGCCTGGGGGAGAACATTTTAGGCAGAAGTAATAGCTTAGACAACATGGTGTCCATTGACTAATCCCCCTGCCACCATTCTCCAAGTTAAATCTGAAATGAAGATTGTTTCCAAAAAAAAAAGCTCTTGCTATGGCTTTTACCAACTGTTGGGCTAACAGGTCTCAGTTCTGTCATTTGAACAAGCCCTACCACCTACTCTAAGGCCTCCAGCTCTTGGTTAGCATCAGTAGGGGCATTCCCACTTGGAGGCCATAAGTAGATCTCGAAATCCAGAATTAGTAATATCAGAGTTCCCTGCAGCCTGATCACTTTCATTTTATGTGTCTGAAAGTTACAGTAATACACCAAAGTTGTTTTCCACATGGAACTCACTTTTTGGGAATGTCCTTGAACTAGTAGGCAATTGCCTAGAAACTGTTCCATGCTGCAGTGGGATTTCGCTTTCAAAATGCTAATCTAGCATGGCTTCAATTATTCTCACAGCCAGCAGGTCCATTGCCTTCCTCGGGAGTGTGGCCATGCCTTATGGCTTGTTCTCTCTAAACTGGCTTCTTGTGAAAGAAGAGATGCAATTGTTGAAGCAAGGAAACAAGCTCATAAAGACATGAAAATTAGCTGTCAAAGTGATTTGTTCTATGATTTCATATCAATAAAATGGGAAAACGGTTTAAAATATTATAGAGTGCATGTGCATTCATATGCCAAGGTTATATGTGACAATGTTGGATGTGCATCACCTGCCACCTTCCAGTTCAAGACTCCTGAGGGGAAGGAAGAGACGTGAGTGTCCAGTGCTGAGCAGAAACTATGGGGACAGCTCATTTCATAGTACTTTCTACAGTAAAAATTACTGTGATGGCACTAACATTTCTGAAACATTTGCTATAGAATCAAGACCTTTGCTCTGACATGACAGGAAAGACACCTCTGATTTAGAAACACTTGTATGGATAACCAAAAGAGCTATTTGCCATCCATGTTAACTTTTATTCATTAACTGAATTTTACATAAAAATAAACCTCAGACTTGCATTTAAACCAACAATAGTTGCTGCCTACTGCTCCCAGAAAAAAAAAAAGCAAAAACATAAAGCAAGTCCTATACTTTCATTAAAGTATTTGGCAAGTAAGTTCATTGGTGAAGAACCAGAGGGAACTATAAGGAAGAAACGAAGTAGTCTGTAATAATATTGTATCTTCATCATCTCAAAATTCTTCATTTCTTCTCTGCAACTCCCTGAGGGAGCAAGTCAATTCCACTAGTTTCCCAGACAAGAGAAATGCTGCATGAAAAATTTCTACCAGATAAGCAAATGGCCCATTGGTTCACAAATTCACATGATAAGTTTTACTGTTAATATGAATATTGAACCTCAGATATATACAGACAGATTGATCTTAATACCTCTATGTAACACACACACGGCATCCCATATTATTACAGAACTTGTTTCCAATTTTAGATTACACTATCATATTACAGTGGTGAATACTTTTTAAAACAAATGGAGGAAAATCTGAATTTTCCAGTTAGCTATGTTAGGAAGTGATCATATTTCATGAGGAGGAATATGCAGGCCAGGAATTTATGGGGAGACTGGAAGTTTATTGCCTACTGGCCCATTCATCAGCTAGACTCTCAGGAGGAAATCATTTTAGTTCTGAGCCTCAGTTCTCAAAAAACTACAAACAACAGTGAGGCCTGAGCATATAGCTGCTGGAGTTGATAAGGTAAAAAATATAATATCCGCAAGCTATTTTAATAGTAACACATCATATAGAGTAACTTTTATAACTATTGCTTGATTTGCAAAAGGAACCACTGCTGGTGGTCGTTAATGCATAGATCCTTGATCTTCATATATTATTCAGTTTACCAAAAAAAGAAAAAGCATTTTTACAGCCAATCTTTTAGACTATAAAACAGGCTGCTGAGGTTCTCCCAGAAAAGAAGAAAAAAGAGATAAAATGTTCTTCCTTTGTTCTCTCGCTCCCCCCTCTCCTCTCTCTTTCTCTCATAGACAGATTTCATTACAGAGGCAGAAAATTAAACTCTTGCTACAATGGTACATTTGACTGGGAGAATAATGAAACTATAGCTAAATGTGATCCATACATTCCAGATAATCAAGACACTATGTAGAAATATAATCAAGAATCTGCTTCATGAATGCAGATGGTTTCCAAGTCACAAGAAGATGCTAAACTCCAAGGAGGGCTTATATTCCCAGGGTTTCATTTCAGGTGCTCACGTTTGCATTCAGATATGAGAAGTATAATGCAAAACAGAATAAAATAAAGAGATACGAATCCGTATCCCTTGAATGCTACACCTGTCTTGTCCAATTTCAAACCTTAGGTGTGTTTTTTAAGTACAGTAGAAACGTTAAGTAAGTTTACTTAGATTATTCATCTTGGGCAAAAAAGGCAAAAGTGAAAGTGGAAGAAAGGAACAAGGAGAGACCATTTATGGTAGACAGAGACGGGGGAGTAAGAAAATAAAGAAAATACAGAACCTTTGGAGAAACCAGACCAGAGCTCACAAACTAAGCAAACGCCAAGACAAACTGAGCCTTGCTCCCCCCAAATGTGGTCCCCAGTCAGCAGCATTGGCATCACTCAGTAACTGCTTAGACACACACAATGTCAGCTGTATCCAACCTACCAAGCCAGAATTTAAATTTTAACGAGATCTCCAGGTGACTCATACACATATTAGCATTTGAGCACCTCTAAGTCAGAACCTTGCTTTCTGGCCTGTTACAATTTAGAATTCATTCTTTCCCTCCACCCAATGTCTTATAACCAGATACCCATTCCCCACAAGCAATCATTATCCGTTTACACAGACCTACTATTTTAAACACCAACACAAATACGACTCAACTCTAAAGTAGGAAATGTGGCATGGCTTACGGAAGCCATTATCACTCCCTTAATCCATGCCATACCTGACCACACAGGTGTTCACAGGGGGTCGTTTCTTCTCCATCCATCCGTGACAAGAAAAATATTGGCAAGAAACATGGAATGGAAGTGTCGAATGGGTCCAAAATCATGAATTGAAATACAGTAAATAAAACCATGCCTATGGCAAACCTGTTAACATCTGCAACAACTCTCAGCTGAACACCTATTCTTTGGGAATGATGCCTTCTTTGTACTCAGCTTTCAGAAAACTTGAGAGCTTTCCTAAATTCAGAGAGCTTCTCTAAAGCAAGCTCCGTGTCTGTGAGGTCGGCAGTCCATAAAGTAAGCTGTTTCTATTTCTTCAGAAGCAATGCTCTGAGTGACCTTAGAGGAGAGAGATTAACCAAAATTGACCCATGATGGGCAGCTTCCACCACTGACAGGGAGTTTTAAAGTGCAAAGCATGTGGGAGTGCTAAGCTTCGGCAAAATTCTGAAGTGGTTTCACCACCCCCTTTGCTCTGCCTTTCCTTCTTCCTGTCCCACTTCCAAGTCCAAGGCTCTTGCACATCCTCCTGGACTCCAAGGGTCCCGCTGTGCATTCCGCCTGGCTTAGGCCTCCTCATTTCTTGTCTGAACTACTGCAATGGGTCTCCCAGCCTCCCTCCTCTCCACATTTCACTCGCTGCTCTTCAAAGAAAAATGAAGTCAGAAGGTAATAATTCTTAGTTCACAAGTCTTCCATAATTCTCACTAGCTACAGAATGCTCTTTTAAGTCTTGACAGAGAGAAAAAAAAAGAGCATTCTTGTCATTAAGGAGCCATCCTGGCCCTGGGACAGTCTCTCGTGCCTAAACAATTTTACAGCATACACGCCTCAGGTGGAAGTTACTCAGAGACCATAATACAGTGAGACAAAGGAAGGGCACTTCATAATTTTGCCTAAGCAATGACAAAATCAAAGTCGGCGGTGCCACCCATAAAACACCAACACCCCTTCTCTTGGCCAAAACGAGCAACTGCTGGTGCTTTAGCAATGGCAGCTCTATCCTCATGCTAGTCTCCCCTCCCTATAGATAAGACTTATTGAGGTACCCCACCTTTCTGACAGCATCCAATCTAGAGCACACCCCCATTCCTTAGACCTTCCCCCAAACCACCCAAGCAGAACCCCAATCCTGTGATAGGTTCCTCTTAGCATCCTCCTAGGACACCCCACAGTTCTTCATGGTGTGTTTTCTCTCTCGCTACAACCTGCAATAACGAAATTTGCTTAACTACAGGCGTGTCCCTCGTGGCCTTTGGCTGAAGGGCATTGCCAATTCAGTGTGATGTTGAATGCCCTCCTTGACCTGGTTTTATGGTTTCCAGTCTCGTATCCATCTCGTTAAACTCCTTGCATTTCCCCCAACATGCACTGTATTTTCACAGCTCTGTATGTGCTGAGCTATTATTTCAACTTAGAGTTCTTTTCTTCCAACTCCCAACTATTAGAATCTTATTTATCTTTCAAAGCTCAGGTTAAATTCCACAAGCAAGTTTCTCTGATTTCTCCAATCAAAACCTATCACTTTCTCCTCAGTACTTTGTTTATACTTTATTTTTGACATTTACTCTATTTTATCCTGCACTAGAGTTATTTATGTACTTTTCTTCTTTACCAGATTCGGAAGTTCCTTGAGAATTCCAATTATGCTTCATCTATCTCTCTTTTCCCTAGAGACTGCTCAGCTCTCTGCCCAGTAAGAAATAAAATTTTAATAAATATTTGCTGAATTAAGTCTGGAAATGAAGTTTCAAATGGCTGAAGTTTGAAAATGCTGAGAGGTGTGCGTAAATTAGTTTAATACCTTAGCTTAACCATAAGGCTGTTAATCTATGTTACAGCATCTAACTTAAGCTTTACTGAATTTAACATGTCAAGTTATCAACTGTTTATTGACTGACGCAATTCGGTTTCACTTGCCTCAACCTAAATATTTGTCTGTATTATTTTTGATTCAATAAGTATTAAAACATTTATTAAGCACATAGGCTGGCCTTGAAAATTTTCTTTAAATAAATGTTTACTTCTTCTACTTTCTTAATCAGATTATAATTTTGATATGATATTGAAAAATGTAAACTGAATTCATGGGTCCCAATATCCCATAAAATAACTAGTGATCAAAATTGAAGGTACTTGAGGGTAAATGAGGAAAACAAACAGTACTGAAAAATAGAGAAATAAGGAAATTTACCATAAACCAATTTAAAATAAAATAAAGCTAATTTTTCCTAAAATAGTAAAGCAAATTAGACAGCCCTCTACTATATTTTTAATAGCTTCAGTTAAATTTTCTATATTTTGAATATAAAATTTTTGATGACTTAATGATCACAGTTGTATGTAACATATGTTTATGCTTCTAGATGTATTGTTTAGAGACTGAATAGCACAGTAATTTAGAGTACTGGCCCCAGCCTGCCAGTTTTAAATCAGGTTCTGCCATTTGCCATCTTTGTAACCTTGGGAAGATTACTTAACCTCATAGTGCCTTCATTTCCTCATCTGAAAAATGGTGGTGATAACAGTACCTAACTTTGTTATTTGCCCTGAGGTTTAAGTTAATATGTGTAAACCACTTGCAATATATGCAAACTATTTGCAACATATGCAAACCACCCAGCTCACATAAGTGGAATATAAGTATTAGCTATTTTTACTTTAATTCATCTTCCACAGCACTGCCTAACTTTCGTCCTGGCTTTATTCCTTCAGATATGATCATGTTTCTTATGTTTAAAATCATTCAAAGGCTCCCTGTTTCTGGAGGGATCAAGGATCAAGTTCAATGGCATTCTGTACCAAAATACACAACAGGAGCTCCTGACCATGGTTTTCAAAGATATCCACAAAATAAATCCACATTTATTTTCTGCCATCCTCCTGTGTGAATAAACTTGTCGATAGCCCTGATGATTTCAGTAGCATCATTGAACCCATTCTGTGTTCATGATGATTTACTTTATTGTTATTCAACAAAGATTTAATTAACCTTCACTACATCCCATATACTGTGCTAGTTTTGGGGAATACAGAAAAATTTCCAGTTGTAAGAAATTTGAGATTAAAGGGATTTTTAAGTACTTGGGACAAAGCAGGAATGTTACAAATTCCATTTTACTGTAGACTAGTTTAATATACTGAGGCAAGAAGAGTTGAAACACTGTGAGGAGAGACGAAATACAAAGTGATAAAAGATATAATGATAAATGCTGAAAACATATTCAAACACGGTTTATTTTTAAATCACAAAGTTGTAAGGGAATTTATCATGAAACATGACCATACCGAAACAACAATTCCTCCAGCAAGATAACTGAGGATAAAAGTTAGACATCTGATTTTACAAGCTTATATACAATATTTAGTAATTAAGAAAGAAGTACTAATTTGGTTCAATTTATTAAATTGATTAAACTACAGGTTTCTCCTCTTTGGATAAACTATGCTATCCCAATGACTTTTTAGTTTTAGAGACTTTTTTAGCTGGATAGTTAAAAGTTTTCACATCTTGTTTGAAAAACACATATAATTTATACTCATACAAACATATCCCCTCAACTGGATATGAAATGTGAACATTTTCTTAGGAATGATGTTTAACAGAAACTTGCCAAATCTCTGACCTATGAATCTGGGGGCCAAGTTTATCAACCCATGAGGAACAGCCCGCTTTATAAGAAGCTGAGAACTTCAATCCTGTGTTGCAGCAGTGCCTGCTACCTGCTTTCAGAGCAAGCAAACAAACAAAGAGCCAGAGCACAGCCTCATCATGGTGATCACAGCGCACAACGCAAAGAAATATGATGATGTAAGCTGTCATCCAGAGAGGATCTCTGAGCCCAGAAACATAACTGAGACTGCTTCAGACTGTTTCATGTGAAGGCAAAAGCACCATATTAATGATAACATTAATTAGCCTTTACATGGCATCTTCTTTGCTGTAATTAGCAATTAAAGCGTATTATTCCCCTTTCCTCTCCTACTTTCATGCTTTTCTTTCTTTCCAATGACAAGCTTCGTAAGCTAATGTTTCTCCTATATTCGGATACACAGTTGTGTATTCGATAGCTATTATTAGGGGTTTTTTTGTTTGTTTGTTTTCATTTTCTAGCACTTTCCCACTCCGGCTCTCATTCTGGCTTTTGGGCATGTCATGTCCTGCAAAACCTCCTCCTCTACAGAGTGAAGTCATCACAAACCCTACACATGCCTTCACAGGTGGCAGATTCCACAGCAATCTTCACCATCCAGTGCTACGTGGTACGCTATACTACACAGTAGAATTACTTCTCTATCTTCTCAGTCACCGTAGAAAATTACGAACAATTTAATTTTTGTCAAACGTGACCAAACACCAAATATGTAAAAAAAAAAAAATTATTTTTCTTAACTTGTTTGTTGAAAAATTGCTTTCTGACTTGGATTTCACTCAAAAAAATTGAATAACTAAGGGATTAAGAACAACTAACAGAATAGTCTAAGGCTCTGCCTTTAAGACTTGACAACTGGAAAATTTAATTTTAATCCAAATACTTAAGGAGAGAATAAAATGTTGTTTTCCAGGGTCTAATATTAGAAGACACATAGGATCTTAAAAAGGGTTTTGTGTTGATTTTTTTAAAGTAACCTTATGAAAAAAAGCAAACACCTAGAGATAAAAAGCTTGAAAGGAAAAAGTCAATTGAGTTAATGAAAAAAAAAAGAATGCTGAAAGTATAAGGCAATCAATTTTAAGGGACTGATTCAACTCCTGAGATGAGGTTACAGCAACTACCCTTCATTTTTCACAGCCCAGTCCTAATATTTTTCAAGGATACAGTTGAAAAGGGTCACCCCTGAAAGAAAAAAAAAATTTGATAATTGTGTATTTTTACAAGAAGTCAGCCAGAACAATATACATACCACAGTTACCAGAACCACATTTCAACCTTTCTATTCCTACTGCCTGTAGCTGAGTGCTGAAATATGTTCAATGACGGAACTAAGGGGAAGGAAGGTGTGGGCTGGATTGTGTGCCTCTTCAATAAAGATATGTTGAAGTCCTAAACCCCACTATCTCCTAATATGATCCTATGTGGAAACAGGATCTTTACAAAGCTAATTGAATTGAAATGAGGTCAGTAGGGTGGGCTCTGATTCAATATGACTACTGCCTTTATACGAACGGGAAATTTGGACAGAGAGACAGACACTCACGCAAGGAGAATACCATGCAAACATGAAGGCAAAAATTGGGGTGTTGATTTGCAAGAGGAGGAATGCAAAGGATTGCCAAGGATCAATGACCATCTGCTGAAGCCAGCAAGAGGTAAGAAAAGCGTCTCCCCTACAGGCTCTGGAGGGAACATGGTTCTGTAGACACCTTGATTTTGGGCTTCTCAGCCTCCAGAACTGTGAGGGAATAAATTTTTTTTGTTTAATCCACCTCAGTGTTCGGTACTTTGTCGGGGCAGACCGAGGAATATGGATGGGTCGTGAAACAGTTGGTTGTTGTTTGGCAAACTGCAGTAGGATTCCTGGCCAGATAAGAAAAGGAATTTAAAGGAATGCCTAAGAAAATTACTCTAGGAATATAAGAACTTGCTTCTACAGTTTAAACTCCCATCAACAGCTACCTAACTCCAGTCTTTGAATAAGAACACCCAGCACTGATACGATGCTATAATATTCAGTTCTCTAAAAAACAGCACCAAGCTAGCACTGCTGTGGCATTCATTACATTCTGTAGCAGAACATCTCAGACTGTGACTTTGGGCTTCCTGCATTAGAGTCACTTAGAACGAGCCTTAAAACTCAAGTTTCCAGGCCTCATCCCAAATCTACTGACTCAGACAAAATTTCTAAAGGTGAGGTAACCTCTTCTGTTGAATAAGAAAATCTGAGGGTGGAGTATTCTATTGAATTAGAATGATCTAAAATCATTTTAAACTACTTTTGAATGCCAATTTGGATAATCTTTTCACACAGTAAGTTTGAGAACCACTGTTCTATATTTATGTGACTGTTTTCATAATGTTTCCTTCTGATTGTGGTAAAGTTAAAATTGTTCAGCTAAATGTATGCCAATATCAGTTTCTGCAGTACAGGCAAAGCGTGATTATTTCAAGGTCACGCGCCGAGAACATTTATGCTGTGTGGGAGGAACCTCTTATTCCTTCTCATGAATAACACAAACTGCAAGACAAGCAATGGAAACACTAGAAGTCATAAGTAAGCAAATCTGTTCTTCAACTGTTCTGCTTTCATAGCCTTGGCTAAATCAAGGTACTTCTTTAAAGATCCTACACATGGCATTTTTTATGCACCTGTGTTTACCACCGCTATAATACTGATTTGAGGACAGAGGCCATGTGTTTGCTCTTGATGTCTTTTTATCTCCTTTGAATATTCTGAAAAATCTATCACATGGCTCAGACACATTAAAAGCCCAATAAATTCCTGCTGCTTAATTACAAAGAGGAAAATCTGATACATGAATACTCTTGGGATAAAATGGGATGATGAGTTGGGCACACTGGCGATGGAGATAACATTTTCTTTTTCTGAATTACAAGCTCACCTACAACTGTGATGGAGATGAGTCACTGGGTCAATGTCATATTGTAGATTTGTAGCTCTCTGTCAACACTTTAAAATAACTTTTAAAATGATTGCATTTTATTAACTAAGATTGATGACTTGGAGGGGGAATCTATAATTGATTACATTGTACAACCAGTCTCTGTTACTCACACGAGTGAAAGTACCGTTATAAGTAGATAAATATTGTCTCAGAAGTGGAGACAAATTAATGTAAATGAATAAAGGTGAAATTGTGAGGTAATGCTTATGTCTAATTTATTAGGCATGTCATCATAAACCTAAGAAGTCTGAAAAATAATTATTTGATTTTTTTTGCAACATACCAAACAGTAACAAAATATTTTAACTGTTGCATGTGCAAAATCCTGTTTTCTTATAATAGCTACTGGACACACATTTTGTGGGTTTTCTTAAAAGATCAAAAAAGAAAACATTTAGGAAGGCCCCACAGCGCAATATTTCTAGTATTTTACGTTTAAAAATACCCAAACCACAAAAGAGTCAGAGCACATAGCTACTAAGCTAAGTTTCCACTCCACAGTTCCTTTATCTCTCTTCTCATTTGTTCTTTGATCATTCATTCCATCAACAGACTTTTTTTTTTTTTTTTTTTTTTTGATCCAGACATTATTTGAGTCGAACAGAGCTGAGAGTTTGGAAGTAGTGAGGGTACTTTCAGGAAGATGGATTTCTATAGCCAGGTTGCTTTTAATGCACAATTTCAAAGTAGAACACTCTTTGTCCAGGCAGAAGAGAAGAACATGCCTACAGCCTGAAGTTAGCATGAAGCTCACCAGCAGAGAAACATGAAAACTGCCCATGGAAGGAAAGGGAAGGGAAGTCTGACCAGTGAGCTCCATGCCTTGGAGACAGTCATGGGTCCTCTTTTGTGAAGGGGCGGACTCCTTAGGTCTTCATAACTACCTTTTGCCAGTACTTAGTGCATAGTTGCCACTTACCATGTGTTGGTAATAAATACCTAAACAATTTTATCTGGTCCTGTGACTCTGGATTGAAGGATAAAAAAAGGTATAGCCTAGTGCTTCTGGCTCTCCTCATTTGGGCAGTCATAGGTAAATCCAAAATACCCCTGCCTCTGAAGGTTCCTGGTGCCTTCTGAACATTGTGTTTCAATTCAGTAAAGGAACAAGTTGTTTGTAGAATCCTATGCAATAGCCTCCTCATTTCTTACACTAGTACACACACTATGTCCACGGGACTGTTTTATGAGTACTTTTTCACCTTAAATTAAACTCAAAATTGGCATATTTCTACTAATTTTTAATTTTGGCTTATGTTAGTTTTTATGAAAAATTTGCTTCCTAGAGTTAAAAAGCAGCATCCAATTGGGCACATAAAAGGGGAAAAAAAAGAAATTGTCATTTGATAAGGACCTGAGTTGTGAGGGCTGGAGGTGGAAGAGGGATTGGGCAGATGATTGTCCCATTGTTCTAGAGCACAAAACACCCCACATCCCAACAAAGAGTGCCATCAAAGGGCCAAAACAGCGTGTTCTTTCTCTTTTTTTGTTTGTTGCATTATTCATGGATGTAACAAACATTCATAGTTTATGGGTCAGGACATTTTGGATGCTTTTTCTTCTGGCTTTATTGCCATTTGCCTCATAACAGTCCGTTAACCTCTTTGACTTTCTTTTATCCTATTCAAAACGAATAATGGCATGGTAGCCTGTGCTAATTCACTCTGTTGGCTGTCAAGTCTGGGGGATACCATCTGAGTCTCATGTTTTGAAGATGAGGGAGCTGAGGCTCACAGACGCTACATGTTTTTCAACTCTTTACAGAGACAATGCATGGGAGATGTAGACCTTGAAATCAAATCCTATTTTTATCTTCAGCAA
Organism: Indri indri; assembly: GCA_004363605.1. Classification (NCBI taxonomy): domain Eukaryota; kingdom Metazoa; phylum Chordata; class Mammalia; order Primates; family Indriidae; genus Indri; species Indri indri. The sequence goes on from RJWJ010006309.1 coordinate 62,066, forward strand.
AACCAGAAAACATTTCTTCAATTCAATTTGTTCCCAGTATATGTTTAAAAGTAATTCCCCACCTTACACAATATATTTGATTCTTTGCATATTGGGCCCCTTGACCAAAAACATTTTTGAGATTCTCTTTTAATTTGCCCTGTTTAGAGGACTCCCTGAGTGACTTTTAAGGACTTCGGATTAAGGAAATACAGAGATCCTGGGATCTGCTGGTGCTCAGAAAACAATACTCCAAAGCATGACACTTTGACATGTTGAGTGCTTTGAACTAGAGAAGCAGTCTCAGACCCAAGGTCTCTCTGACCTTCTTCTGCCCCTGTCTCTCACCCTCTGACTCTCCTGACTCACAGGAAAGGACTTTCTCTGAAGTTTCCCTTATCTGACTAAGGGAATTCCTCCATAAGGAACCTCCTCCCTGGAATCTATGTTGAGCAGAGAAGAGAACTTGTGGAGGAGAGGAAACTAGAGGTCTACATACCCAGGCCACAAAGCCCAGGCAGATTTCTCACCTATTCTTCTGAGGGCTGCTACAAAAGAGACCTCATCTGCTTAATAAGACAGCCTTTGTTCACAGTGCAGTTCCTCCATGGCCCTCCCAGAGCTTGTCACCACCAGCCTCCAGGAGCCACTAAACCCCTATTTCTCTCTGCAGCTCAAAATTCTTTCTTAAGCTTCAACCATAAGGCCTTTCTTTGAATCTCATATTTTGTGTGACTCCCATACAAACGAACATAATAAATTTGTGTGTGTGCCTTTCTCCTGTTAATCTATCTACTATCAAGTTATCAAGTTTATTCCAGAAATCAAACCTTCAGATGGTGAAAGAAAAGTTCCCTTCACTCGTATAGATCATAGATGAGAAAATAACAAAATACTGACTTTCATAGTTTTCTGCAGTGATGTTTCCAGTTACTTAATGGGGTGCACAAAATTTCTCTATGCAAAATTATGTTTTAATTCTGTTGAGTGGTTTTAAAGCCACATAGTACTTTTATGCTTAAAGGACAAATGTTTTAACAAGAA
>RJWJ010006310.1:0-63079 GCA_004363605.1 Indri indri
GGTGCAGGTGTCTTTCTTATAGAGTATCATTTGATCTTTTGGGTAGATGCCCAGTAATGGGATTGCTGGATCGAATGGTACTTCTAATTGTATCTCTTTAAGATATCTCCATATTGCTTTCCACAGAGGTTGCACTAGTTTGCAGTCTCACCAGCAGTGTATGAGTGTTCCTATCTCTCCGCATCCACACCAACATTTATTGTTTTGGGTCTTTTTGATAAAGGCCAGTCTCACTGGAGATAAGTGATATCTCATTGTGGTTTTGATTTGCATTTCTCTGATGATTAGAGATGTTGAGCATTTTTTCTTATGTTTTTTGGCCATTATTCTGTCTTCTTTTGAAAAGTTTCTGTTCATGTCCTTTGCCCACTTTTTGATAAGGTTGTTGGATTTTTTCTTGTTGATTTTCCTGAGTTCTAAGTAGATTCTAGTTATCAGCCCTTTATCGGATTTGTAGCATGCAAAAATTTTCTCCCATTCTGTAGGTTGTCTGTTTGCTCTTGTGACAATTTCTTTGGTTGTGCAGAAGCTTTTTAATTTGATCAGGTCCCATCTATTTATTTTGGTTGTTGCTGTGATTGCTTTTGGGGTCTTCTTCATAAATTCTTTGCCTAGGCCAATGTCTAGAAGAGTATTTCCAACATCTTCCTCTAGAATTCTAATAGTTTCACTCCTTAGGTTTAAATCTGTTACCCAGCATGAGTTGATTTTTCTGAGAGGTGAAAGGTGTGCATCCTCGTTCAGTCTTCTACATGTGGCTATCCAGTTTTCCCAGCACCATTAATTGAATAAGGATTCTTTTCCCGATCGTATGTTTTTGTCTGCTTTGTCAAAGATTAGGTGGCTATATGAGGATGGTTTATATCTGGGTTCTCAGTTCTGTTCCACTGGTCAATGGCTCTGTTTTTGTGCCCGTACCAAGCTGATTTTAATATTACAGCTTTGTAATAGAGTTTGAAGTCCGGTAAAATGATGCCTCCCATTTTGTTTTTATTGCCCAGAATTGTTTTTGCTATGCGGGGTCTTCTCAGTTTCTGATGTATAAGTACACATGAATATTCCTAAATATCCAGTAAATCAGGCATGTGTTAATTTTTACAATGACATGACCAGACAATATGATTAAAAATGGTGAAAGGTATTGACTGTAATGAGCATTTAACTTATTAGCAACATTCATATTCCCTATGTTAATAATTTATAATATTTGGCTGAAAAAAACCCAAAATATTTTACATTGTCTTTTAAATAATATATTTCTTATATTATCCCAATATCTAAGGAACAACATTTTTAGTGCACAGATATAAACATTTCAGAGTCAAATGTAGTGGGATAAATTGAAGTAACTATGTTCTGCAATTCTCTAAATAGTTAACATATATAGTCAATAAACAGACAAAACCTTCTTTTAGATGGTGTCCCCAACATTTCTAATAGTACTAAAAATCATGGGAATTGCCACAGTAAATAATCACCTACAATAGGAAAAAAAGGATTTATAAGGCATACATCTTATAGTTCCTATGTGGCTAGGCTTTTGATCTAGCATGACATACTTTGAAGGTAGTATCATGCAGGGTACCAAATTGGGTTATATGAACAGTTAATGAGTACCATTTGATCTGTAACATTTTAGAAAAAAAACTGTGACCAATTTTCAAAAGCTGTATCTTAAAAATTTTCCTCTGAGTCTTATATCTGAACATCTCAAAGAATTTTTAGGAAAAATATAGAAAATGATACAAATGTTTACTTTGAAAGTACATGAACTGCCTTTTGAATGGCCCTTTTAGTAAAATGAAATTAATTACATCATCTTCAAAGTAGGGATTTTACCTCAAAACATGGCTCTATTATGAAAATCACATAAATGTAAGCTGGTACCCTTTCTTGGCAGGGTGGTATTGCATCTAGGTACATAACTACCTACTGTCATAAGCCCTCTACGTCTTCAAATATTAACTCTTCCATCCATTCCTGTCTGATGCCTGAAATTCCTTACCTATTAGAAAAGCTTAATCAATTTATTAAGTGTCCTATATTTTCTTATATCACTGCTGCCCAGTGATATGAATTGTTTCTGGTTCTTGATTGGAAAACTAAGAATTTCTTTGAACATATTCTAATGAATTATACACATGCACACACACACAGGCACAAAGTAAAGCTGTAAAATAATTAATTCAGTTCCTCAAACGAGCAAAAGAAAAAGAAATACATGAATGATAACTAAGTATCATTTACTTTCTTTTCTTATTTGATGAATAAATTTATTTTTATTCCCTCTCCATTTTTCTCTCTCAGCCTATTTATGGTTTTGTAACAAAAAGATTTTACATGACATTTTCTATAATTATTTTGTGAAAACCCACAGTATAAAAGAAACTGACTTCTTTTGTTTTAAGAATAAAGAAACTTCCTCATTTCAGAAGGGTCTAAAGTAATTTTTTTCTCTAAACAAAACCTCTGTTTTATGGTTCATGTTCAAAGGTGGGTTTCACTCAAACCTGCTTCCCTTCCTCTGAGTTGCTAATGGAAGCATGTGGTAACATTTCTGCCTTGGCTAATTAAATCATCTCCCTTAAAGTGAGGCAAGTTATCTTTTATATTCTAACACTTATTTTGACACAGTGTATAATTGTATATATAAAATTATATAAATACATTTTTAAAATGCTAGATTTTCTTCCCATGTACACTGAATTGAATTCATTATAAGGTGAAAATGACTGACATGTAATTCTTTTCTCAGAGCAACATTAGCCATAAAAGTGGAGACAGATCAACAAACTCCTGGGTGTGCATGTCAGGAAAGGGAAAAGCACTGTGGGGGTAGAATTTATGTAAGTCTTATTTTGAATAGAGTTTTGCCTCAAGAGATGCGCCATAGAAGAAAGGCTTGTAGTCCACTCTCCTTGCAGAATGTGAGTTTCTAAATCTATCAGTAGGGAGATATGTACAACACGTATTAACAAAGAACTCTGTTGTAACATTTTAAGCATCAAAAAAGGCATGTCTATATCCGGCGAAATTTTTTTTAAAGATTTAATTTATTCCTACTACTATAAATTAGGCTATCCAAGCAATACAGGACCCTTCTATCTAGTCTCATGCTTTTGAAATATAAAGCTTGGCAGTTCTGTTGCTTCCAAATCATATAGTGCGTTCATTCCAATTTATGTTGATTCAGTTCAAATAGTGGAAAATTTAAATCACATCATGGCTATTTTGACAGTATACAGATTATAATAAAAGGGTTTTTGGTGTGTGTCCAGAATTCTATAAGCAAAGGGAAAAAATAAGAAATAAAAAATTCCTAATCCACAATGGTTGCTATTTGTAAGAAATTAATTTGTAAGCAATTATTTTATCAGCTCTTTATATAATATGCACAAAATAAGCATAATATGAATATGTTAAACCACCTATCAAATTTAGTTATATCAAAATTCTCATAAAAGGTACTGCATTTTATTTACATAGAAAAAGAACAATAACATTGTCAAGATAGGAGATTGTGAGTTCTGATTTACAAAAATTCAGTGAATGAGTTTCTACAGATTACAGATATTTGGACTGAAAGTGAATAATTCTCTTGATCTTGACAAGCTTTGAGTGTCTTTACCACACTTAGAGTTTTCTGCACAGTACTCAAATTGATTGACAGGTTTGTAGATCAACATTTTTCTTTTAACCTTACATTATTTCTCTTTCAAGGTTATCTCAACCCCAGAGGCTCACTGACACTTGGGGAATGGTAGTTGCAATTATTGAATTTTGAACAGTTTAGCTTTCTTACCATTACCACTTTATAAGGGCTCAAGGTAGAGTTGGCTTTATATTTCAGTACAATAGGCAGATGGGATCTAAAAATTAGGATCTCCTAATCTCTGTATACTCCCCATCCTTCCTTGAGACTCATTACAGTGTAATTCCCCCCAGTAAAGATTTCTCCTTTCTGAGCAGTCTCTTTCAAAGTTTCTCTTGGAGGGGTAATAGATTAGGTATCTGACACTTTATTGAGAATTAATTTATCAGATCTCTTTCCTTCATGGCTGGGAAGATCCAGACCATCAGGAAGGCACTGGCCACCTGGGGCTGAGGCATTACACAGGGCCAAAGAGCACTGAAAAGAGAGGCAGGGGAACCTGAAGGATCAACATCGCCTCCTTCACAGTTGGGCTAAGGGATGACCTTTGAACAAAAATAACCTCCCTAATGAACAGCTGGGTCCATAGGGTACACATCTGAAGGACAATTGTTTCAGGCAGGAATGTACAAAACTAAATAGCTTATTTTTCTCCCCTTTTGTTCCATTTAGGGTATAAAATCTTAAATCCAAATTCCAAGACAAAGGTCCTCAATAAGAGGAAATTCCTCTGGCATTGAGTAGGGAAGATTAGCAATAGCTATTATCCCTTTTAATAATCATGTAGCTACTTAAAACAAAATGAAAGACCTCCTACCTTGCTCACATTGTAAACACATGGGAAAGAATGAGATCACATGCCCGGGCAGGCCTGCGTGTGCTTAAAGGACATTGCAAGGTCCTTCACCCCCACCACTCACATGGCTTGGCATTCACCCCATTCAAGTCACTCTAGATCTGTTTTAACAAATGGAAGGAAAGACTTTGAGGACCTGAGAGATCCCAGGGTCATCCCCTCCCCAGTTCCAAATTAGCTCTGTGACATCATTGAATATTTTGCTACAAGGAATGACAAAAAGATAATATTTATTGAATGTTCATTTTATGCCTGGCACTTAACATTTATCTGATGTAACTTAATTTTTGGCAACCGTTCTGTTAGGTATGCTTATTAATCTTCATTTTGCAGATGCAGAAATAGGAAAGGAAAAGTTATATAACTCCCTTAAGGTGACATAGCTAGTAAGCAGCTGAAAACAGATTTGGATCCTGGTGTTGTACCCACATTGTTTGCACTTTTCACCATTATACTAAGCTGTCAGTAGATGAACAGGCCCCGATGAAGTGGGGGTGGCTAATGATGCAATTGAGCAGTTTACTGAGGAGTCAGACTTTGAACTGGACACAACACTTGCATTATTGGTGCCAAAACATTGTACAGGGAAGATGAAAAATGTCATCAATAGTTCAGCACTTTGGAAGCAGTTGTGTGTTTGTCATCACAGAAACAAAATATCCAGATTGGAGACTGAATATTTTATTTTGCATCTGGGTGTTCTGGCATAATAGGAAGCAAGAAAAGTGACTTCTATTCAGTTATTTACCATTTGTGGTGATATCAGCACTCTGTAAACTGAAGGAGAGAAAATAAATGCTAGGGATCATACTGTATTTTGTGCTGAAATACGCTTGCAACTTCAATCGCTTGCTTTAATGTATTTCAGCGAGGTGTTACCAGGGGTAGCCTCAGCAAAATTGTAAAAGTTAGATTCATCTTCGGTGTCCTTTTGCATCTTCAGGGAGGCGCCATCCTTTTGTTCCCACCAGGTGAAAAGTGACTTCATGCTTTATACGTCCCCTGTTCACAGTGTGCCTTCAAAAATAAACCACTCATAGTAAGAATACATGAAAGGGGTCAAAATTTTAAGAAACCGTGGTGCAGAACTGAAGGTAGAATTCTAGGCACTCTCCAATTTGTGAGGAGAGTGGACTTCTAAGTCCCTTAAAATCCCCCTGAAAAGCTACTGAATTATATCATTCCCAGGCTTAAGAGTCTTAAAACCTCTGCATAGTAAAAACATAGTGATGAAATAAAATCACAGACTGATTAAGTATCAATTACGGAACTTAAAAGAAAGGGGATACAAAGACTGCATATGGTAATGGTTTAGACTAGAAGGATTTCTTTGATAATAGCAAGCAAAATACTTTCACTGTGGTACCGTTTTCCAAAGGCAGCAATTCAAGACCCTCTGTAAAGGCTACAACAGTGCCAGTTATTATAAAGCATAATCTCTCTGTTTTTCTCTGTTTTCTCTTTCAATTGTCTTAGAAAAAAACAACTACTCAACTTGGCTGTTGTAGCATGGACGCACATATAGACAATATGCAAACAAAAGGGTGGAGTTGTTTTCCAAAAACAACTTTATTTACAAAAACAGGCAGTCAGCCTACAGGCCCTAGATTGCTGACCCTGTCTCTACAAGTGTTATAATTTTAGGTTTTATAGCTGAGTCTAATGATCCATTTTGAATCAATTTTTGTATATGGTGCAAGGTATGGATCAAAGTTTATTTTCTTCTATATTGACATCTAATTGTGCAATAACATTTGTTGAGAAGACTATTCTTTTTCCATTGACTTGCTTTTGTACCTTTGTCAAAAATCAGTTGTCCACATACTTACGGATCTCTTCTTGCACTTGTTACTGTGTTCTATTGATTCATTTGTCTATCTTCAGGCTAAAATCACACTGCTTTATAAGTATATAATGAATCTTGAAATCAGATAGCGTTAGCCCTGCAAGTTTGTTCAGTTTTCCCTGGCTGATTTTAAGATTTTTCTCTTCATCTCTGGTTTTAAGTAATTTGACTTGGACATGCCTTGTTGTACTTCTCTCATGTTCTTGAGGTTCATTGAACTTTTTGCATCTCTGGATTTATAGTTTTTATCAAATTTGGAAAAATTTTTGGCCATTATTTCTTGAAATACCTTTTCTGTCCTATCCTCTGGCGGCATGAATTACATATATATTAGGCTCCTTGAAGTCATTTCAGAGCTCACTAATTGTCTGTTCTTCTTTTTCTCCCAATTATTTTTTTACCATTTTGTTTCATTTTGGAAAGTTTTTATTGCTATATCTTCACATTCATTAATCTTTTAATCTTTAATGTTTAGTCTTCCATTAATTCCAACCAGTGAATTTTTCATCACACACATTGTAGTTTTCATCCCTAGATATTTTATTTGAATCGAATTAAATGTCCTTCATGTTTCTGCTTCCTTTATGCACATATTTAACACAATTATACTAATCGGTTTAATGTCCTTGTCTGTTACCATCTAATGTCTAGGTTAATTTCAATTGTTTAACTTTTTTCCTCATTATGAGTTACATTTTCCTGCTTCTTTCCATGTCTGGGAATTTGTAAATTTTACCTTCTTGAAGCCATATGTGTGTGTGTGTGTGTGTGTGTGTGTGTGTGTGTCTGTCTGTCTGTCTGTCTGTGTGTTATGTGTATGTGTGTGTGTGTGTGTGTGTGTGTGTGTGTGTGTGTCTCTCTTATTATAAATATCCTTGAGCTTTGTTCCGGGATGCAGTAAAACTACCTGAAAATGATTTGATCCTTCCAGGTCTTGCATTTAAGAAATGTGAGGTAAAACCAGAGCTGTGATTACTTTAGCACTATTTCCCACTAATGAGTCAAGACCATTCTGAGTCCTCTACCCAATGCCCCATGAACTATGAGGTTTTCCAATCTAACTTATGAGAAAAGGCATTATTCTTGGTCCTATGTGAGACCTAGGACTGTTCCCTCTAATCTTCTCTGATGACGCTTTCCCCTGCCTCAGGTAGTTTCTTCACACACACAATCCAATCATCCAATCAGTATTCTTCTCAATATTCTGGAGTTTTCCCTTTGTGTGAAGAAAGGAAGGCAGTATTCACATGTCTCCATGCAATTTCAAACTTCTCATGTTCCTGACATTCATTAGAACTCTGTGAACATTCTCTCCTCTCCTCTGTGCATACTGGTTACCTTGGTTTCATTAGGCTCTCAGCTCCTCAACACAGGGAACTCAGAGCCTGGGTTCCTCCTGCTTGCACCATGGCCAAGAAACTCTCTCAAGGCTGTCAACTGGGGAGGGCTCATGCCTCACCTATTTGTTTACTATCTTTCAGGGACTGCTATTCTTGATAGCCTGATATCCAGTGTCTTGATACCATTGTTTTGTATATTTTTTTTTTCATTTTTGTTTGTATGTTTGTTTCAGACAAGAGAGTAAATCTGGTTCCTATGACTCCACCTTTGCTGGAAGTGGCATTCTCAACTTGTTCAACCTTACTTTTAAATATAAGTAGATATCCTTCTTGTCCAGTTGTCTATCAGTTACCCATAAATCCTGGCTCTACTTTTTGTGAACTCATTTAGATGGCATCCAGAGGACTAAGAATATTTTAGTCCTTACTTGGCATGGTATAGCTACTAAAATCCTCATTTTGCTTATTTCATAGCTTAAGGTACTGAAAGCTAATACTTCATATTATCATTATTAATTTATTTGTATATTCACTGGAGTATTGTTTATAACTGCAAAAATAAAAACCACTGCAAATATCCAATAATGGGAATGTTAAGATAAATATATAAGGTAGAATATTATACATTCGTTAAATAACATGTTTTTTAAAAATATTTGATTACGTTGGAAAATATTAACATTACTATGTAATATTAAGTAAAATAAAATTGTATATATAGTTGAAGGCCAATTTCATAAATACGCAAATATGCACTTTAAAATTGAAAGAAACTACATTAGCTTCTTAATGGTGGTTATCTCTGAGTGTTAAATGCTATAGTCATTAATTGTTAATTGTTACACTTTTTGGTTTTCCCGGTACATGATAGAATTGCCTTTCCTGGCCTCCCTCTGGTTGTTCAATAAGTTATTAGCAGAAATAATAATATGTCAGTCCTGGGGTGTTGCATTTAGTTGGCATTGTGAGACTCTCGAAAGCCTCTATCCTCTGATATGACTAACAATAATGTTCAACTCAGTGGCTGCTCTATCAGCCGTGGTACTTGAATGGCTATTATGAGTAGAGTCTCTCCTTGTAGCAACAGACATGTAGCATGATCAAGCTATAAATCTTTGTTGTTTTAGCAACTGAGATTTGGAGGTTGCTTGTTATAATAATATAAACTGGACTATCCTGACTGATATTGTGGATTATTGAAGATTTCACTTTTCTTATTTATACATTTCTGTATTTTCCAATATTTATACACTGAGCTTGAATTACTCTTATGGTATAAAAACTCCTTACTATTAACGTATTTCATTGAATGAAAGGTGACCTCAATTGTAAGACATGCCATTATTTTATGTAACCCCAAGAAAGAGCAAATGTTGTAAATTAAACTCTGACTCAATGCCTTAATGATGGTTCTATGTGTTACCTGAATTGGTCACATCGGTCTCTTGTGCTTTGAAATTTCTTTTCTTATATCCAAAAGACATGGCAATTTCCTCTGTCTCCTGCCTTCAGTTGCATTACTAAACATGTGGTAAATAATCATTTTCCACATGTATCTGTAAGAATGTAACATGATGTGCAAGCTCATGTACATGTACGTGTGTTTACCTCTTGGTTTTCATGAAACATTTGTTCTTTGCAAAATTAGAAATTAGTAATTTCTCCACTAATCACTAATATAACTATATTAACTTCCTATTGCTGCTGTAACAAATAACTGCCAAATAAGTGGCAAAAAGCAATATGGATTTATTATCTTAGAGTTATGGAGCTCAGAAGTCCTAAATGGGTCCCACAAGGCTAAAAGAAAATTGTCACCAGGACTGCATTCCTTTTGGAGACTCTTTGGCAGAATCCATTTCCTTGTCTTGTCCAGCTTCTAGAAGCTGCCCACATTCCTTGCCTCATGGCTCCATTCAAAACCAGCAATGTCAGGCCGTGTGTTCACACTGCTACTTTTCTACATTCTTTCTTTTGTAGTAATCTCCTGCTTACTCTTACTCTTCTCCTGCCTTCCTCTCCCCCTTTTAAAAACCTTTGTGATGTGATTTGATTGGGCCCACCCGAATAATCTGGGATAATCTCCCCAAAGTCATCTGATTAGCAACTTTAATTCCCCTTTTAGGTAAGGTAACATATTCACACATTCTAGGGTTAAGGTGTGGACATCTTTGGGGGAGGGGAGATATTATTCTGTCACCACAGTCACTAGTATCAAATTCATGCCCCCTGCTCTTTTTCTGCCCCTTCCTGTATACATAGTAACTTTTCCTCAAAGAGGAATCACATTATAGTCTTTTTGGAGACATTTAAACTCAATGTGTATAGTACCTAGAAAGTATACAACACATTGCTGTAATGACCATATGAACAACTATGATCAAATTTCACCATGTGGAAAATGACAAGTCTCACCTAATTGATGGTAAAATGCCATGGAATCTTAGGATGCAATTCTATTTCCAAGACATTAAAATGTAGAAATACCATATGTGTCTTAGAATAGATGAAATACAGTGTGCACAAAGGAACAATCAACAGATCTGCCAGTTAATCATCTAATGGGTGTCTAAAGAATGGAACACATACAAGGTTAACTTTAACAGAAAAAGGAAGAACAAGGGCATATTCCATGTCAGCTACTGAAAAACAGGCATAAGGACACTTCATGTCTGTGTCATGAGACACAAATGAGGGCAGAGATGACCAGCATATACATTGACTATCATATAAGTAATCCCATGTTCATCCAAAAAACAGAAACCTTCAATAAATATTCAAGGAATTTTTCCATTTTTATAAACTAGGTTTGTTTTCTACATGTAGTTATCTATTTTGACATTTGCATAAGAATGAATGTGCTTCGGAGAGTGACTAATTTAAAAAAAAATCATATGCCATAAGTCAGATAATGGGTATAAAATTATTTCATAATCTAAAGTAAAAAGTCTGCCAGTGCACTTTTCTAAAAATCATTTTTCTTAGTTAAATTTCCTTTCTCTTTATATGTATGATAAGGACATTGATTTATTAACTATCTTGAGATGATAAAAATACCAGAAAAGCAAATATAAGCAAAACTTTACCATCATTTATTAAATTTCTGCTTTGAAAAATAGCCAAGCTCTAAGATACAACTACAGATAAAACTTCAATAATTAAGACTGACTGGGAGGAAGGCAATTCTGATATACTGAAAAGTCTAAATCATATAATTTTGAAAGGAAATATGGCTGGGTTACTTTTAAGCAGTGTAATAAGGTGAATTTTTCTCTTTTTTTTTTTTTTTTTGAGACAGAGTCTCGCTTTGTTGCCCGGGCTAGAGTGAGTGCCTTGGCGTCAGCCTAGCTCACAGCAACCTCATACTCCTGGGCTCAAGCAATCCTTCTGCCTCAGCCTCCCGAGTAGCTAGGACTATGGGCCTGCGCCACCATGCCTGGCTAATTTTTTTATATATGTATATTTTTAGTTGTCTAGCTAATTTCTTTCTATTTTTTTAGTAGAGACGGGGGTCTCGCTCTTGCTCAGGCTGGTCTCAAACTCCTGAGCTCAAGCAATCCACCCGCCTCGGCCTCCCAGAGTGCTAGGATTACAGGCGTGAGCCACGGCGCCCGGCCTATAAGGTGAATTTTTCAAAAAAAGATAACCGATCATTGGCAATCAGTGGACCTGTTTTAGTAAAAACAGGATTGTGATTAGGCTATAAATGGATAGTAAGGAAGAATGGAAATGGGTGACAAGACATGTAGGTCCTTCTCCCAGATCTGCCACTAGAAATGCCTTCAGTTTCCTCATCTTTAAAATGAGACGATTAGAATAGACCATATCTGAGATTTCTTGAAGGTCTACAATGCTTTAAGTATTTACCAGTAAACGGAGGTTGCTAAAGTGTTTTTAGAAGAGCTTGAGTCAGTGATTAGGCATTCCTCCTATAATCCTCTTTATAAAATATTAATTTGTTTAGCAATCTCCTTTTCCAGAGATAGTTAGAAAATAAACTAGTCTCTGGCATGACTTTTTGTTTTAATTTGGAATTATTTTTGTTGTAGTCTCACAGTTTATTGTAGGTTGTATTCATAGAAAAACATCAATTAAAGCAATTAAAACAGTTAACACTGTAATGGGAAACAAGAGAAAGGAAGACATCAGAATTTCAACCTGCTTTCATTTTGGCAAAACATTAAAATTGCTCTTTGTTTAAAGATGATGCAATGTAGTCATTTAGCTGTCAATCAAAATCTGATCTGTGCTTTAAACTGAATGACAACAAGAATTAGAGGAACAGATCCCGTCTGAAATGTGTGTATGGGAAGGACAGGGGATGGGGGAAGGGGGAGGATTAAACTCGCAAGAATGAGGTTCCAGTTCCTTATGGGGGGGTGTGTGATTTACTTCCCAATCTCCTACATTTATGCAGCTCTAAACTTTTCCAGAACACCTTCCTTGTCTTCTCCACCCACGTTACTTTCATTTTACCCCTTCCTTTTCTTCTCCTCCCCAACTCGACCCCCCAACATTCCCCTAAAGTTAAGTCTTACCCCATGACTTTCATTTCTGGCACTTATCACTATTGAGAAAAAGACAAGTCTAGATGAGACGAAATAATGTCTAGTTTGCCTAAAAATTGCTAAAATTCCAATGAGAATATGAAAATGGGATTAATCTGCCAGAAGCTTTCTCTTTCTATTTTTTTGGGGGACCACTTTTAATAAAAAGAGCTCACAAATTTTCTTTATGGTTTTACATTTAGTTCTTTGTTTGTAATAGAGAATTCATTTAAATCGAAGGAAAAACTAAGTCATTTGCATGCAAATATAGCAATAAGGGGAGATTTTACAAATAATGAACATGGTATATTAGCCAATCTTCTTGGAATCAGTGACCAGGAGTGTATTTATTCTGAATGATTTTCTAATTCATTCTAGTTATTACCATAAAAAGTGCCCTAAGATGTATATATCAATTTAGATTAAATGACAGCGACTCACAGTATATTTTCTTCACGATATCATGAATTATAAGGATTACATCTGTATTGAATATGCTTAAAAAGTCATATCATTACATTATAAATTGCCTGAGTGTACCTGGATAAGAAAGCATTGGGGAAACTAACATTACTGTTCATTAGTGGTCTCTGGGTGTTTTTTTTCTTGGAGTTATTCTTTCTAAAATTGAAATGTTACTTATCAGCCATAATGAGAAAAGGTTTGTATTTCCTTGACTTTGAGAACAATGAAATACATGCGGATGCTTTTACCTAAAGATGAATGAGCTGCTACAACAAGATGACAAATTTGCTGCCATCCACAACAATAATCATGGTTCTTTTTTGGATCCAGCTTTCTGGAACAGAAACAGTCTTCATACCAGTGTTTCCTTTGATTCCCAGCACATCCTGATGAAGAGGTAAAACTTGCGTATTTATTCCTATTTTACAGCAAGTGACTGAGACTATATAACTTGTCTAAGGTCACTCAGCACATATTGTTATATTTGCCAAATCAGTGTTCCTGAAATGTTGACAGAACATTTGGAAAGTGTAGTTTGAAGATAACTTGTCACATTAATTGGTTTTCAGTCTTTATATTTAATTTATTTTGAAATTAAAAATAGCATTAAACATAATTTAAAGTGGATTAGTAAAATGTGGTATATGTATACCATGGAGTACTATTCAGTTTTAAGAAACAATGGTGATATAGCACCTCTTGTACACTCCTGGATAGGGTTGGAACGCATTCTACTAAGCGAAGTATCCCAAGAATGGAAAAACCAGCACCACATGTACTCACCATCAAATTGGTAGTAACTGAACAACACATAAGTGTACATATAAGTATGGCATCTATTGGATGTTGGGTAGGGAGGGAGGGGGAAGGGGGAGGGGCGAGGGGGAGGAGGGGACGGATATATGCATACACAAAGGGTGCAATGCGCACCCTCCGAGAGATGGACACGCTTGAAACTGGGACTTGGGGGGAAGTGGGGGCAAGGGCAACATACGTAACCTAAACATCTGTACCCCTATAATAACAAACAATAAAAAAAAATTTATATCTTTTAAAGGGGCATGGCTTACAAAAGGTAGGGAAATAATATGCTAGATATTCTGATAAGTTCTGATATTAAAAAATACTCAGAAAAAATACTGTTATATGAAATTGACAAGGAAATCTTAGCTTTACTTTTTTGGAGGGGTGCCATTCATTTGTAAACCCTTGTGGACAAGGATTTTTTAAATGAAGTCCTCTGTTTAGAATACAAAAAGCCTGTCATTATTGACAGCAATCAACTGGATGACATAATAAAAATACTAACAATAGCAACTATTTATTTAGTACTTTCTTTGTGCCAAGCATTATTCTAAAAGCTTTACATATTTACTTATTTAACTCACTAATTCTTCTTAACAACCCTATGAGGTAAGCATTATTATCATTTCATTTTATAGATATGGGAATTGAGAGGCAGAGAGCATACTTCCTCATGGTCACACAACTAGTAAGTGAAACAATTGAAATTAGGGGATTCAAACCCAAGCAGTCAGGCTCCAGAGTAACAATTCCTAACCATTATGGATGTTGCCTGAAAAAGAAAGAGAAGTTTCTAGAGTCCATCTGGGCTCCAATCTTGGATTTACCCCTTACTAGCCATAGTTAAGTTATTTAATACCTCTAAGGCTCAATGTCAACATTGGCAATATTGTCATAATAATATGTCATAATAATATCAACCTCATAGGGTTAATGGGAAATAAAATTTAAAAAATTAACAAAACATAGGTGCCTGGAAACTAGTTGTTAATGAATGTTAAAGTTGCCTCTTTCTTAACGACAATTTGAGTACTGCCTCATGATAATCCTATTTCTCAATTCTGAGGTTATCTTAGGTTTGTGTTTGTAACACCATCTTACCTATGCCTCATATCTCCCAAAGAGCTGCATTTACACCATATAAAAGTATTTGAGCCGGGTTCAGTGGCTCATGCCTGTAATCCTAACAATTTGGGAGGCCGAGGTGGGAAGATCACTTGAGGCCAGGAGTTGGAGACTAGCCTGAGCAAGAGCAAGACCCGTCTTTACAAAAAATAGAAAAATTAGCCAGGTGTGATGGCGCACACCTGGAGTCCCAGCTACTCAGGAAGCTGAAGCAAGAGGGTCACTGAAGCCCAGGAGTTTAAGCTATGATGATGCCACTGCATTCTAGTCTGGGAGACAGAGAAAGACCCTGTCTCAAAAAAAGAAAAGAAAAGAAAAAAAAAAGTATTTGAGTGGATGGCAAGGCAAAAAAGAACCAAGGAAATGATTAACTGATTCACTTGAAGGAGCTATGGATCTGTCAAATTATTATTTTTCTATCTTGACTAATTTTAATTTGAACTAAAATTCTTCAGGAGGCTGCTAGTTTTGGTACTGTGTATAGGTTAAACTATCACTGTTAAAAGGGACTATATGATTAGTGTCCACCTCTGAGAAATAAATATCTGTACCAATTAAGGTTTGTTTAGGAGATTCAAAACACATACCCTGAGTGGATATATTTTTAAATTCTAAACCTCTATTACATTGACCACTTTGACTGAACACAATTTCTTGACATCTAACCACTGACCAATGAATACTACATTTTCAAGTATTAAAAAAAAAGTTAAGTGAAATAATTATTAAGCCCCTATTATAGGCAAACAAATTGTGGTAGCTCCTGAAAGATTTTAGTAGTTTTTCAATTCTTGAGTCAGTTTTCTGAAATTTGGCTCTGGTGTTCACTCTAGTAAGCCCAGTTTGGAAGGATGACACGGCACGATGTTTGTGATTGATTGCAGAAGTCTTATCCAAAATTCAGTGCTGAGTTACCCAAAACTCAGACTAAATTCATGTTTATAGCACCAAAAAAGTTCAGCTTTGATTAACGTATTCAGATTTTGTAATAAAAAAAAGTATAGACAGAAATTATATTAATTTTATCACATGCTCAAGTTTTGTACTGTCTTGAAAAATAAATTTTTAAAAATTAAATAATAATGTATAGGTCACCATAATCTTTCAAGATTTAGGACTTTAATCCTGCCACCAGTTTTTTTATTGGTGACATCACTGAATGAGGTATGTTCTGGAAAAGGGTCCTGGAGCAAAGTTATCTTAAATGGGGACAGGTCATTTCTAAATAATCTTGCCAAGGCTGAACTTTGAATTACTATAAAAACTATTCAATTTCTAACTTCTAAGTTTCCACTCACTTTTAACCATTAGATCGTGACACAGAATAGCGGCATTGGGAAGGCTAGTTGGTTTATCCCTGATTTATTGCTTCAGAGGGCTGTTTCGCAGCCTTTAAAAGAACTGCCTGACTCCTAATGCTATGCTTTTACCACGCCACAGGCACCTGACAGATTTCCTTGCCAAGGAAGAATGGCCTTTGTTCAGGGAAGGAAGTCCCTTCAAGTGTCCTCGAAAGGCTTTTTCTCTTTGGAAAGAGCACCTTGCAAACCCTCACAATTTTATATTTCCTTGGATGTTGATTGGTTTGTAAGCCTGATGGTCTTACAAAAGTTAGCTAAAATTCCAAGTTGTTTTTGACATGTTCAAGTACCCAAACAGACAGATATCTCTAGCTGATTTTCTCTTTAGGATGATGTAGGCTTTGTCTATGTAATCCTAGTTTTATATTTTTGAGTCGATGTTGAATATAGCCATTTTTGAAATGGATGTTAATTGCATGTTAACGGATTTTAATCACTGAAAAAAAAGCCTATATTGTATTTTTTAAAAACAAGGGAAAGAGTGAACACAGTCCCCCACTACCATAAATTATGCAATCAGGTTTCCCACATTTGTATAAATTGCAATGGTCAGTAATCTGGAATGCAACAGATGAGTGTTGCTTTGAGAAAACCACGTTTGTGATCATATTTCCCCTTCCAGGTAAGAATAGGCCATTTGTATTTAAGGGTTTCTCTTTAAGAGGCAGAAAATAGTTCAAACTTACAAAAAATAAAAATTATATTGATTAGCACTCCTGTATATCTATATGGGCATAGGCCTTTCCAGAATTACATTTAAAAATTGGCAATTGCTCAAAATAGGAGATCCCAAGCTCAACTGGAATTAGAACTCAGGAACTAGAATTAATTCCCAGAAATTTTCCACTACACAACAAAGAGTCACATGTATAAAGCAATACATACACACACTCACACACACTTAAGTTGTGAAAACCTATTCGTTTCAAAATATAACATCAATATCTACATGAATTTTAGTGGAGACAACTTATTTTATTGTTACTCTCTACTCCTCAGTAGCTTTTCTTCAAGCTTGTCCATCCTTTTCCAAGATGCTGATGGCTTAGTGATTTAGATTGGTATGCTTGGCTAGATATAGCCATACATAGGAAGAAAAGCTCATAGAATCACCCACATTCTTTTTCTCTCATTTCGAACTAGAAAAACAAAGATTTTTTTCTGAAGTACAATTTCAAGACTTGCTCAGGAGTGTGGAGAAATGTTTGAAACTGCTTTAATTGAATAAGCACTAGTTAAAGCAATGTTTCCATTGATGACAATATTATTAAAAAGCTCATTACATACTCTTCTAAAAATTAAGAGTCCAGAAACAGGTTAACATTAATGTGTTTCCCCTTTTCAGCTCATTTCATAAAAATAATAAAATGTGAAAAAAGAAACTAAATTTTTTAAAAGTATGAAATAGAAGAATAATAAGTTTAAAACCAGGGAAAGCTTCTCTTGAGGTAGCAATTTTCTAATAATGTGATTATCTACTTAAGTTTGAACAGCTTTTTTCTATTAGTGGTGCTGTGTATATGGTATTATTTTACAGTTGTGTTTGTTTATATGGGCAAATTTACTCACAACTAATAACAAATACTACAGAAACCTTGAAAGCCTTTAAAGCTGTGAATCTTCTTTACTGCCTCTTTATGGTATAACATAAAACACATCAAAATGGTCACATATGAACTTATCAAAAGGAAATGTGAAGATTAAGGTAATAGCCCATTCTCTGCTCATGTTACGCTTGATGGGAAAAGCTTTGAATGACATGAACAACAGCAATGTCTTGATTCCTTGTCAAGGAATCACAATTCAAATCCTTATGAATACATTCACAATGCTGCTTGGAAAAAAAAAAAAAACCTGGACTCAATATTGAAGGCTTGTCACAGAGTTTTTGGTCAGGTTGTTGAACTAGAGAATATTTTGATCTTGGCCTTGATGACAATTTTTCAATTATGTGTATATTTTAAACAGCATGAACACAATGGGGATTTTGAGTATATATTGGGGTTGGGGCTGGTTCTCCATATAATTAATATAACTAATGAATCAGCTTAGCTAAGGACTGAAAAGGGACTGATAAAAATATATGGAGATGGGAGTTATACATCAACTAATGAAATCAAGTTGCTAGAGCTCTAAGATGTGGCTGAAATGGATTTACACATTTGGAGCCTTATTGAGAAACTACAGCCTTGTAGCATAGCTTGAAGTCTAGTAAATTGATGCCTTCCAATTTGCTCTTTTTGCTTAAGGTTGCTTTAACTATACAAGGTATTCTCTGGTTCCATATGAAGCACAGAATTATTTTTTCTAGATCTGTGAAAAATGATGTTGGTATTTTAATAGGGATGGCATTCAATCTATAGATCACTTGGCTGGTATATACATTTTAACAATGTTGATTCTGCCAATCCATGGGCATGGTATGGTTTTCCATCTGTTTATGTCCTCTGCTATTTCCTTTCTCAGTGATTCGTAGTTCTCCCTGTAGAGGTATTTCACCTCCTTAGTTAAATATATTCCTAGGTATTTTATTTTCTTTGTCGCTACTGTGAAAGGTACTGAGTCTTTGATTTGGTTCTCAATTTGATTGTTGTTGGTGTATAAGAATGTTACCGATTTGTGTACATTGATTTTGTAACCTGAGACTTTGCTGAATTTGTTTATCAATTCTAGTAGTCTCATGGCAGAATCTTTGGGGTTTACTAGATATAAGATCATATCATCAGCAAATAGCAATAGTTTGAACTCTTCTGCCCCCATTTGGATGCCCTTTATTTCCTTGTCTTGTCTGATTGCTCTGGCTAATGCTTCCAGCTCTATGTTGAATAGAAGTGGTGTTAGAGGGCAACCTTGTCTGGTTCCAATTCTAAGCAGAAATACTTTCAATTTTTCCCCATTCAGTATGATGTTGGGAAACTCTCTTAAAATCCATGTTTACTAACATCAGTAATTTGTGAAATACTTATTGTTAAAAAAACAAAAAAAATCTCCTAAAATCCATGTTTACTAACATCAGTAATTTGTGAAATACTTATTATTAAAAAACAAAAAAAATCTCTTAAAATCCATGATAACTAACATCAGTAATTTGTGAAATACTTATTATAAAAAAAGCCTGCTATTAGAATTTGATTTTCAAGTTACTTTTTATGAATCAAAATTATTTTCTTTACTTGTTTTTACGTAATAAGTTATATATGCTCCAAAACCTGCAAATAAGGCATCTGGCTCCTACTTCAGAAGTAGTCGTGATTTTTTCAAATCAGGTTTAGCAGGGACCTTCCAAGATCAGCAGGTTATTTTTTCATGACTGCTTGACTTCAGTTAAAGGTAAACTACCACCAAGTGGTCAGTGGTAGTTTCACAATAGCTAGGGTCACCATATGTCTCAGTTTGCCTAGGGCAGATCTAAATTATGACTGTTGTCTCACCTTAACTATTAGTAACACCTCCTTTTCACTCTGAAAAGCTTCCAAGTTTGGAGAATTACTTTTATGATCACCCTAATGATAAACTTGGTGGTCAAAGGCATTGCCAGCTCTGTTTAGATGAATGGGTTCAGGTTCTTGCTAAAATGGTAACTGAAATAAAGACAGTAGCACTTGCCTTAGTCTATTTGGTCTGCTATAACAAAATATCTTAGATTGAGTAGCTTATAAACAACAGAAATTTATTTCTCATAGTTCTGGAGGGTAGGAAGCCCATGACTGAGGTACCAGCATATTGAGTGTCTGGTGAGGACCTACTTTCTGGCTCACAGATCACACCTTCTAGCTGTGTCCTTACATGTTAGAAGGACAGAACTCTGAGCTCCTCAGCTTCTTATAAGGACATTAATGCCATTCACAAGGGCTTCACCCTCATGACCTTATCACCTCCCAAAGGCCCTACCTCTTAACACTTTCACATTGATGATTAGGTTTCAGTATATAAATTTGGGGGGGAAACATACATTTAGACCACAGCAGCACTCCTGGTTACATTCGCTTTCACATATAGTGTTTTTTCCCTTAGGATTAATAATTGCTATATTTTGTCTATTAAAAAATAAATCGATGCCCAAGTTTTTTTCATGGCTTCCAACAAGCTTAAACCAGTCAAGTAATCTGCAGATTCCATGTTTTTTCTGGAGCCTTCCATCTTGTAATCTAGTCCAGACTTGTTGCGCTTTAGCCCTGCTGAATAACTGACATCCTGGGACTACTATTGGTCATCATTAGTGGAATTCCCTTTCTCTCTTTTTCTCTTTCTCTCTCTCTCTCATGAGTGCACATTGAGTCAACTGCTTCTTAAATATCACTTTATTGTTTTCTAGTTTTGTTAGAATAAATACTTTTTCTAGTAGCTTCCTAAGGAAGGATGTATGAGAGGTAAAGTTTTTAAGGTTTTTAATGTGTGAAAAATATATCCCAATTGATAATTTGATTGCATATGGCACTTTATATTGAAATCATTTTGAAGTCACTTGCTTCAGAATCTTGAACATAGTATTCTAGCTTCTGGTGTATTATTTAGAAGTCAGAAGATATTCTAATTCTTGATTTTTTGAATATAACCTATTTATTTTTCTCTTTGGAAACTCCTCTTTGTTTTCCAGAGTCCTAAATTTTATAATCGTTTGCCTTGGGATGGGGCTTTTCAATTTTTGTTATTGCTGTACTAGACAATGGGTCCTTTCAATCGATGGGCTAATAGCCTTCCATTTTAGGAAATAGTTTTAGATTATTCCTTTGATGATTTCCTAATATTTATTTTTTACCTATCTTCTTTATTAATTGAATTGAGCCATTACTGTGGTGAAATATACCATCACTACTCCCCATACAAATATCTTTCAAAGGCTCATTACAAGTAATTTATGAGAGCCTAGCACAGTACCTGGTACAGATTTAAAAAGTAAATAAACATACATTGAATAAATGACAACTCTGATAACCTAATGGAAAGTATTCAAATGCAATCTTTGCTTGTGATTAGTGTTTATTCATAATGACTTTTCTTCTTTCCCTGGCACCGTCTTTCTCAAAGGAGATGTGATGACATATTAGACAATGCGATTTTATCCTCCCTCTACAAAGTCACATTTCACCCTAGATCTATTTGCTGGAAATTTTTTCTAACATTTAGATCTTCAGGGGCCACTTTTTTACTCCTTTGGCTTTTAGGTGCCTCTGTATTCAACGATGATCTTTAGTGGGCCATAATTTTATGAAAGGCATCCAACTGGTGCCTCTGAAAATAGTCTTAAAGGTTGAATTCGGATAGTGCTATAATTGAACACCCTGTCAGATGAGTTATCTGCCCAGAAGAGGTGATCCATACCCAAACAGGGCATGAAGATAAGATCAAATATAATCCCCCCCCCAAATTAGCTTATTTTCTGGGTTTCTTCTGCTTTAACATTAAAAAGCTTAGTACCACCAAGCAACATTTAAGAAATCCAGAAACTGGGTAAATTATAGTAATGCTTGAGTGAAGTTTCTGAGTATCTAGAAGCTATTTACAACTCAAATCCAGCTGCATGGTAAACTGTCAACATAAGTAGAATAAGCAACTTCTTATCAAGAATGATGTGAGTTGTGGGACCACTCCCCTTACAAACAAGTAACAAATTCCCCTATTACCTGCCCATCTTCTGTAGCATGCCATTTGGCATCAGTAGAGTATTTTTGGCATTAACGCGAGAACTCCCAATTGAATAATTCGTGGGTGTTGTCAACTGCCTATTCTCTTCCTGTGGTGGGCTACTTATTGAGAATGACCTGTTGCAAGAAGCTATACTCCATAACCTCCTTGGAGAATCAGAGAACCAATTCTTTTTAGCCATTAGTAACCACATCCCCGCATCCACACATGTGCTCTTATACATATGAGATTCTCAGGTGATTTCTAAGCATGATGGAAAAAAAGGATACTTTTTACATGGCTGTATATGATTTAAAAAATACTAATCTACAGATTCATGAATTCAATGGCACGTAAGTAAGCTATATATATGTGTGTATGTGTGTTTATACACACATACACACACACATATATATATATATATGAATCCACACTAAGACATATCAAAGTGAAACCTCAGAACATCAAAGGCAAAGAGAAGATTTTACAGTCACAGGTAAAATAACAGCTGACCTCTCAAGAGCTACAATGAAAGGCAGAAGGCAGTAGGATAATATTTTCAAAGTGCTGAAAGAAAATAACTGCCAACCTAGAATTCCATACTCATTTAAATATACCTACTTTCTACTGCTTAGGGTGCTATAATGACATTTTCAGACCACCTGAAAGAATTAGACTCTCACTAAAGAAAATTCAAAAAGACTTACAGCAGAAGAAAAGTGATCCAGGTACAATAATAATCATAAAAAAATGTGTATACAATAACAAAGGAATAACAAAAGAGAAAGAAACACTTATACACTATTGGTGGGACTGCAAATTAGTACAACCTCTATGAAAAACAGTATGAAGATTCCTCAAAGAACTAAAAGTAGATCTACCATTTGATCCAGCAATCTCACTACTAGGTATTTACCCAAAGGAAAAGAAGTCATTTTATCAAAAAGACACCAGCTCCGGAATGTTTATTGCAGCACAATTCACAATTGCAAAGATGTGGAATTAACCAAAGTGCCCATCAATTCACGAGTGGATTAACAATATGTAGTGTATGTATACTGTGGAATACTATGCAACCATGAAGAAGGATCATTAAGGCCTTTTGCAGCAGTTTGGTTTCTTTTTTCCTTTTATTAACTTCAGATTTTATTTATTTTTTTTTTACTTCAGTATATTATGAGGGTACAAATGTTTTGGTTACATGAATTGCTTTTGTACTGCTTGAGTCCAAGTTATAAGTGTGTCTGTCCATCACTCAGATAGTGTAAACTGCACCCATTAGATATAATTTCACTCATCCTCTCCTCCCCCATCCCACATGCTTGATTTTGGCTGAGTTTTATTATCATCTGAGCACACAAGTGCTGATCAGTTAGTTCCAATTTCATAGTGAGTACATACGGTGTTTGTTTTTCCATTCTTTAGATACTACACTTAGGAAAATGGTCTTCAGTTCCATCCAAATTGTTGCAAAAGGTATTCATTTATTTTTTATGGGTGAGTAGTACTCCATGGTATACATATGCCACATTTTATTCATTCACTCATGAATTGGTGAGCACTTGGATTGATTCCACATCTTTGTGATAGTGAACCATGCTACAATAAACATTCGAGTGCAAGTGTCTTTTTGATAAAATGACTTTTTTTCCATTTGGCAAATACCCAGTAGTGGGATTTCTGGATCAAACAGTAGGTCTACTTTTAGTTCTTCGAGGAATCACCATACTATTTTCCATAGAGGTTGCACTAGTTTACAGTCTGACCAACAGTGTATAAAGGGTTCCTTTCTCTCTGCATCCATGCCAGCATCTATTGTTTGGGGACTTTTTGATAAAAGCTATTCTCACACAGGTTAGGCGATATCTCATTGTGGCTTTGGTTTGCATTTCCCTGCTGATTAGTGATGTTGAGCATTTTTTCACACGTTTGTTGGCCATTGTCTATCTTCATGGGGAAAGCTTCTGTTCATGTCTTTTGCCCACTTTTTAATAGGGTTGTTTGATTTTTTTTCTTGGTGATTTTCTTGAGTTCTTTGTAGATTCTGGTTATCAGCCCTTTACTGGATGTATATCATGCAAATTTTTCTCCCATTCTGTTGGTTGTCTATTTGCTCTTTTAATTCTTCCTTGGGTGTGCAGAAGCTTTTCAACTTCATCAAGTCCCATTTATTAATTTTTGTTGTTGCTGTGATTGCCTTTGGGGTCTTCTTCATAAATTCTTTGCCTAGGCTGATATCTAGAGTAGTTTTTCCCACATTTTCTTCTAGAATTTTTATGGTTTCAAGTATTAGATTTAAGTCTGTTATCCATCTTGAATTAATTTTTGTGAGTGGTGAGAGATTTGGATCCTGTTTCAATCTTCTACATGTGGGTATCCAATCTTCCCAGCACTATTTATTGAATAGAGATTCTATTCCCCACTGTATATGGTTATCTTACTGTCAAAGATCAGATGGCTATATGTGGATAGTTATATATTTGGGTCTCTGTTCTGTTCCATTGGTCTATCTCTATATTTTTGTACCAGTACCATGCTGTTTTGATTACTATAGTCTTGTAGTATAGCTTAAAGTCTGGTAAGTGATGCCTCCAGATTTGTTCCTTTTGCTTAAGGTTGCTTTGGGGTATTACTCAGGAAGTCCTTGCCCAGACCAATGTCCTGAAGTGTTTCCTCAATGTTTTCTTTTAGTAGTTTCATAGTTTTGGCTACAAGATTTAAGTCTTTAATCCATTTTGATTTGATTTTTGGATATGACAAGAGATAAGGGTCTAGTTTCATTTTTCTGCATATGGATATCAAGGTTTTCCGATACCATTTATTGAAGAGATTGTTCTTTTTCCACTATATATTCTTGACAACTTTGTTGAAGAGAAGTTCACTATAGATCTGTAGATATATTTCTGGGTTCTCTATTCTGTTCCATTGCTCTGTGTGTGTGTTTTTATGCCAGTACCATGCTGTTTTGGTTAATATGGCTCTGTAGTATAATATGAACTCACGTAATGTGATTCCTCCAGTTTTGTTCTTTTTGCTTAGCATGGTTTTGGCTATTCTGGGTATTTTGTGGTTTCATATAAATTTTAGGATTATTTTTTCTATTTATGTGAAGAATGCCATTGATATTTTGATAGGGATTGCACTGAATCTGTAGATTGCTCTGGGTAGTATGGACATTTTAATAATATTGATTCTTCCAATCCATGAGCATGGAATTTCTTTCCATTTTTTTGTGTCCTCTTCAATTTCTTTCATCAATGTTTTGTAATTTTCTAAACAGAGATCTTTAACTTCTTAAGTTTATTCCTAGGCATTTTTTAAATTTGTAGCTATAGTAAATGGCATTGCGTTCTTGTTTTGTTTTTTTTTTCAGATTGTTTACTATTGACATATATAATAGATATAAATGCTATTGATTTTTATGTATTTATTTTGCATCCTGCATCTTTACTGAATTTATCAGCTCGAATAGTATTTTCATGGAGTCTTTAGGTTTTTGAAGATATAAGATCATATTATGTGCACAGATAATTTGACTTCTTCCTTTCCAATTTAGATGCCCTTTATTTCTTTTTCTTTTCCAATTGCCCTAGCTAGAACTTCTAGTACTATGTTGAATAACAGTGGTGAAAGTGGGCATCCTTGTGTTGTTCCAGATATTAGAGAGAAGGTTTTCAGTTTTTTCCCATTCAGTATGATACTTGCTATGTGTCTGTCATATATGGTTTTTATTGTGTTGAGGTAAGTTCCTCATATACCCAGTTTTTTGAGAGTTTTTATCATGAAGCAATGTTTAATTTTATTGAATGCTTTTTCAGTATCAACTAAAATGATCATATGATTTTTCTCCTTTGTTCTTTTGATATGACCTATCACATTAATTGATTTGTATATGTTGAAACATTCTTGCATCCCTGGAATGAATTCCACTTGATCATGATGAATAATCTTTTTAATGTGTTGTTGAATTCACTTTGCTAGTATTTTGTTGTGGATTTTTGCATCTATATTCATCAGAGATATTGGTTTTATTTTTTTGTTGTGACTTTATCTAGTTTTGGTATCAGGGTGATACAGGCCTTGTAGAATGAGTTTGGGAGTATTCCTTCCTCTTCAATTTTTTGGAGTAGTTTAAGTAGGATTGATATTAATTATCCGAATGCTTGATAGAATTCAGCAGTGAAGCTATCAGGTCCTGGGCTTTTGTTTGATGGGAAACTTTTTATTCCTGCTTCTATGTCATTACTTGTTATTGGTTCATTCAAGTTTTGTATTTCTCCTGGTTCAATCTTGGTAGGTTATATGTGTCTAGGAGTATTTATCCATTTCTTCTAGGTTTTCCTATTTATTGACATATAGTTGCTCATAGTAGTCTCTAATGATCCTTTGGATTTCTGCAGTATTAGTTGTAATGTGTCTTTTTTCTACCCTGATTTTATTTATTTGGGTCTTCTCTCTTTTTTTCTTAGTCTGGCTAAAGTTGTGTCAGTTTTGTTTATCTCTTCAAAAAGCCAACTTTTCATTTCATTGCTCTTTTGTATTTTTTGTTTAAATTTCATTTATTTCTGCTCTGATTTTTATTATTTCTTTTCTCCTACTAATTTTGGGTTTGTTTTGCTTTTGTTCATATAAAAGTACCTTCAGGCTATGTGTATAAGCCATATCTGAAGCATATGAATTTTGTGTTTAGACTTGGGTTCTATCCTCAACATATCTCATTATGGATATTGAAATATTCCAAAATAAAAAAAAAATCTGAAATCCAAAACACTTCTGGTCCCAAGCATTTCATATAAGGGATACTCAACCGTTAATAGCCATCCTAACAAGTGTAGGTGATATCTCACTGTGGTTTTGATTTGCATTTCCCTGATGATTAGTGACCTTGAAGCATCTCTTCATGTACCTGTTGGCCATTCATATATCTTCTTTGGAGAAATATCTATTCAAGTCTTTAACTCATTTTATAATCAGGTTATTAGATTTTTGCTATTAAGTTGTAGCAGTTCCTTATATATTTTGGACATTTACCTATTATCAGATATATGATTTGCAAATATTTTCTCCATTTCCATCAATTGTCTTTTTACTCTGTTTTCCCTTCACTGTGTAGAAGCTTTTTAGTTTTATATAGTTTTCAATAGTTTATTTTTGATTTTGTTGCCTGAGGTTTTGATGTTACATTCATGGAATCATTGCCTACCTACACTGATGTCATAAATCTTTTCCATTGTGTTTTCATCTAGGGGTTTTTCAATTTTCAGGTCTTATGTTTAAGTCTTTAATCCATCTTGAGTTTATTTTTGTATATAAGGGTCTAATTTCATTCTTTTCCTTATTGATATACAGTTTTCCCAGCATCATTTGTTGAAGAGATTATCCTTTCCCCATTGTGTATTCTTGGCAGCCTTATTAAAGATTAATTGACATATGTAAATAATATATGTGTGGATTTATTTTTGGTCTCTCTATTTTGTCCCATTGGTCTATATTTCTGTATTTATGCAAGTACCATACTGTTTTAGTTACTGTAGCTTTATAATATATATCAAAATCAGGAAGTGTGATGCCTATAGTTTTGTTTCTCTTTTTCATGATTGTTTTGGCTATTCAGAGTCTTTTGTGGCTCCATATGAATTTTAGAATTGTTTGTTTTTCTATTTCTGTAAAAAATGTCATTGGGATTTTGATAGAGATTGCATTGAATAAGTAGATCACTTTGGGTAATATGGATATTTTAACAATGTTAAATCTTGTGGGTCATGAGCATGAGATATCTTTCATTTCTTTATGCCTTCTTTAATTTATTTCATCAATGTTTAATAATTTTCAGTGTATAATCCTTCACTTCCTTAATTAAGTTTATTCCCAAGTATTTTACTTTTTTGGTGCATTTGTAAATGGGATTGGTTTCCTAATTTCCTTTTGAGATAGTTCATTATTAGTACATAGAAACACAACTGATTTTTGTATGTTAGCTTTGTATCCTGCAACTGTACTCAATTTGTTTATTAGTTCTAAGTTTTTTTGTGGAATCTTTAGGATTTTCTATATATAAGATCATGTCATCTGTAACAGGAATGGTTTTACTACTTTCTTTTGATTTGATTGTGTTTTATTTCTTTATCTTGCCTAACTGCTCTGGCTAGGACTTCCAGTACTATGTTGAATGGAAGTGGTAAGAGTAGGCATGCTATGCTTGTCTTGTTCCTAATCTTAGGGGAAAACTTTTGTTTTTCACTGATAATTATGATGATACTAAATATGAACTTTTCATATATGGCCTTTATTATGTTGAGGTAATTTCTCTCTATTCTTATTTTGTTTTTGTTATGAAAGGACATTGAATTCTATTAAATGCTTTTTCTGAATCTATGGTGATGATCATGTGATTTGTATCCTTCATTTTGTTAATGTGGTGTATAACATTAATTGATTTGCATATGTTGAACCATTCATGCATGCATTACAGGGATAAATGCCACTTGATCATGGTGTATGATCTTTTTAATGTGCTGTTGAATTCAATTCGCTAGTATTTTCTAGAGGATTTTTGCATCTATGTTCTTCAGGGATATTGGCCTGTAGTTTTTTTTTCTTGTGATATCTTTGTCTGATTTTGTTAGCAAGGTAATTCTGGCCTTGTAAAATGAGTTTAAAAGTATTCCCTTCCCGTCAACTTTCTGGAAGAGTTTGAGAAGGATTGGTATTAATTTGTCTTTAAAAGTTTGGTATAATTCACCAGTGAAACCATTTGGTCCTGGGCTTTTCTTTGTTGGGAGTTTTGTTGAGAGTACTTCTTACTTACTGGTAACACTCGTGCATATTCTAATACTGAAAGCAATGATATATTCTGAAGCAATGATGAGTGTTCACTCTAAGTTTAGAATTCAAAAAATTAAATTATTAAATTAGTATTCAGATTTTAAAATTATATTAAGATAAATTTTATTAAAATATTTTTTATGGAGGGGAAGAAGAGTTTTAGAGATTTGTTTAGTATTTTCTTATTTTTTTTACACTTCTTCAAAGGCAAAAACTCTGAGATGTAGATGAGGCAGGTGTTATTTTTCCTGATCGACAGGTTGTGTGACTTGCTTAATGTCATGTGGCTACTTTAAAAGGATTAAAGGATTATGTAAAGATAAATGAGGTTTATAAACTGTTGTTCTGCTCCAGATATTTTCAACTAAATCTTGTTGCCTTGCTTATTATTTTTCTTTCCACGAACTAAGATCTGTGCTAGAAATATCTTCCAATGTATTTATCCTTGGTATTGAGCAAGGAAGAGGGTTATTTAGGCTTTATATTTAACTGCTTTCCTCAGAAAGTCTCAAATTGTTTTAAATGCCATGCATTTCACCACATATGATATTTCACAAATAGAGCAAATGAGCCCCAAAAAGCATAGGCAAATTGCCCAACATTACATACATAATGCATTTGGAATATTTGACAAGAAAGAAAGGCCTGCTCTTGTATGTATGTTCAATACTGTGTGGGGGTGTGCTTATATATGCTAATGAATAGAGCTAATTGTTAATAGCAGTCTCTGGGCCCCAGAAGAGTCAACAAGTCCCTATACCACTGATGGATAAATATTCAGACCCATAAATGAGTCTAAGTGAGGCAAAAAGAGTAGCTAATGAAAGGAAAATACGCATTGGTTGACTTTAAGAGATATAGATACCACCGACTAGGAGAGCAGAAGCATTCATTCATACACCCAAATCCAGCCTACAGAAAATAAAAGTGGGAGTTACTGTTTCATCAGTGGTGGCAAGAATTCAGAGAAAGTTCAAGTTGCACTGATGGCAAATGCATGTGGAAGCCAAAAAAAAAAAAAAAAACACTCAAATTTCTGGGAAGGACTCCAAGTAGAAACAGGCTGCATTCACAAGGTGAAGCAGAGGCGTTGTTCTAAGCTGGACTTGCATTATTCTAAATTTACCAGCAGAAGTTAAATGATATACATTATAATTATCTTCAGATCACACAAACATAAGGACAGGTAAATGTTTAAGGTGACCATTTATGAGTTTTGGCTCTTAATTTCATGCAGCTTTCTCACTGGCACTCTAAGCATTGATACTCTTCCTTTCTCATGGTTTATTGGTGATTTTTAAGTCTTTTCAAGTGGCTATTATATGTTTTAAATTGTAGTCTAGATTTTAGATTATAGATTTTGCTCTCCTATGGTTACTCTTTCCCACCTTTGAAATAATTGGGTCATCGTCTTTCTCTTCTTTGCTGCTTACAAAGCTGAATTAGGGTCTTCAAATAACTATAGCTATTTCCATTAACTTGGGGTTGTCTGGGGTTTACATGGCCACAGCTAAGCTATTCATCCCAAAAGTATAGTCTTTTAGCTTAAATTCTCCCTTTGTCTATACTAGGAATGAAACATCTATGACATAAAGAGGTCACTTCTCTCCTAGCAACATGCCAAACATTGCTAATTGATTATATGGTTTTTGCACTGAGTCCAGATAATTATAACAATATGATATTTGTACTACATGCCAGGTACTGTTATAAGCACTTTAAAGATATTAAAAAACTTCATCTCCAGATCAGTCTTATTTTTTTAAGAGATGGAGTCTCATTATTTTGCCCAGGCTGGAGTTCAGTGGCTATTAACAGTTATGATCATAGTGCACTTTAGCCTCAAAATCCTGGGCTTAAACAATCCTCCCATTGTAGCCTCCCAAGTAGCTGGAACTATGGGAAAACACCACTGCACTTGGCTCAGATCAACCTTATAACATAGCTATTTTCATTGTCTCTATTTTACAGATGGGGCAACTGAGGTAAAGCAAAGTTAAGAAACTTGACCAAGATCACATAGTTAATTATAGAACTAGAGTTTGAATCCAGGCAGTCTTGCTGCAGATTCTATGTGCTTTACCACTAATGCTATATAAACTGGTATTCTTTAACATTAAAAGTTTACATGCTCAACTACAAATGACCACAGGCAATATTCTTATAGATTCCACATTTCTCCCACTGATACAGAAGAGGGAAAAACAAATGACTAGCATGATAGCCACACCCAATTCTCAACGGATATGCTTCCTGCTTGGACGTGTTGAGCGAGGAATTAATCACACAGAGTCACACAACAGTAAGCTCAATTATCGTATACAATCTTGATTCTTTAAGCCTGAGACCTAGAATGAGAGCTTGATACTGCTTTGTTGGCTTCCTGATGTGAAGGCTACTATGAATGATTCCTCAGAATTTGGAGACTGCATCTCCTGTTGAAGGGTATGCAGCCTTATTAGTCAGGGACCTTAATAAAGTTGGAGACAGTGTTTCCAATGAACAGAAACCAATCAGGGGCACATAGATTAAGAGAGCCTCCTAACCATTACCACTGACACAGAATTTTTTAGAAGCCATGACTTGGGAAAACATATCTGGCTTCTTCTTAGGACAGGTAAATTTTGATGTTTGAGGCCTCAGGGATGGAGAAAGGAAAGGGAAAACAAAAGGTCAAGACAAGATGCATGTCTGGAGACAATAAAATGCTAAAAGATTCTAGAGAGACCTAAGCAGTTGGACAATAGTATCAGAGAACACTGTGTAGCTAGGAGCCAAAGGTAAAAAAGTTAAGAAAGCTAAGTGGGAAAACAGCAGACTAGGGCAATAGTTGAGA
Organism: Indri indri; assembly: GCA_004363605.1. NCBI lineage: Eukaryota > Metazoa > Chordata > Mammalia > Primates > Indriidae > Indri > Indri indri. The sequence goes on from RJWJ010006310.1 coordinate 31,283, forward strand.
TTTGGTTATCATTCCTGGCTCTTCTGCCAGCATCATTACTGTGAGTACTTTATCATAAAATATTTAGGCTTCAGAGTTATTATTTATTAAATGGCGAGTGTTGGACTAAGTAATCCCTAAAAAGTCTTCCAGCTCCATCCTTCTATGATTCTATCATTCATAATTTTACTAAAAACTTGGAATTCTCACTTCTCTCTACTCCAAAATACAGTTATGATGAAAGCATTATTATTGGCAGGCCGTCCAGTTGAAAGAATTGAATTATTACCAGACAGACCATGTCACCTGAGAATTTTTTCTTAATCTCCTACCCACAGGAACTCAATTAATTTTAGGACGCTCACCTTTGATTTTTCCCAAGGGACATTGAAATCAGCCATTCTGTCAACCAACATTTATTGAATTCCTACAATACATGTGGACACAGTGTTAGCAATTGGGATACAAAGATGAATGAAACAGAGTGCTGGTTTTAAAGACAATCACAGTATAGTTGGGGAGATAGAAAACTGTGTTATATGGAAGATACCACAATAGAGATATGTACATATATTATGGGCATAGGGCAAAGGGGGATATAACTCAACTTGGGTTGCATGATAATGGAATGTTTCCAATTAGAGATGTTACCTTATACGGTTCTTCAAGTTGAGGTGTGTACTTGTGGGAGAATGTTACACAGAGCATTCCAAACAAAGAGAACAGTATGAGCAGATGAGCAGAGATGAGAAACAGCATTATGGAAAAAGTAGACTTTTATTGTTTTATCTGCCCTGTACCCCTTTTCTCTTTCTTGTTTTAGCCATATGTTTTTTTCCTCACTCCAACTATGTGGTAGAACTGTTAAGCATATTATGCTGCCCCCTTGGCTATAGGGCATGTGACCCGGACATAGCCAATCATAATATACCATTCCCCTGGCTGCAGCAGTTCATCCAATGGATGGCATATGACCCAAGTCAGATCAATCAGATTCTTTTCCTAGGGTTTTAGTACACCAAAGTAGGAAGTAAAAAACTGTGTCACAAAGTTTAGGACCATATATTCTAGAGTGAGATTATCTGTATTCAAATATAGTTTCCATCATTTATTAGCTGTGTGAACTTAGATAAGTTACTCAACCTTTCTGTAACTTAGTTTTCCCATTTGTAAAATGGGAATCATAATAGTACCTACATCATAGTATCGTAAGGATTAAGATGTTAATACATGCAGAACACTTAGAATATTTTCTGGCATGTAGTAAATACTTATTAAATGATGTTGGTATCATTGTCATATTGTATATGCTATTGTCATATTATATACTACTGACTATTATGGGATTCTTATATTGGGATGATGTAAACTTTGAATTACCCCTAGAGCAAGGTTTCTCAACACTGGTACCATTGGCATTTTTGGCAAGATAATTCTTTGTTGCAGGTGGTTGTCCTGTATATTGTAGGCTAGTTAGCAGCATTCCTGGCCTCTGTTCATTAGATGCCAGTAACATCACCTCAGTTGTGACAACCAAAAATGATCTCCAGACATGTTGAAATATTTCCTGGGGTCAAAATCGCCTCTTGTTGAGAACCATTATAGCCATTTTAACTTCCAACTGAAGAAAGACCATTTACTATAAGAAAGGATGAAGTCAATATGTAAAGAGCCACAGAAACAAGAGATGGGGTAGATTTAGAGAGAATGAGTCCTTAGGGAAGCCACATATTTAGTTCTAGTCCCTGAATCTCTTAAACTCTTCTGGTTCTTGCAGTTTGCTTACTGATTTTCTTTATCCTTCTATTCAAAAAAAAAAAAAAAAACCAAAACATTTTTTTTGGTAAATTAATTTGGGATTCCATCACTTGCACCTGGAAGAAATCTGAATATTGATTGGTGTATAGAGCTTATTATTACTGTGTGTGTATATATATATATATATATATTATATATATATATACACATATGTATGTATGTATTCTGTGTCCCCTCTGGAATTTAAGCACTATGAGAGCAAGGACTTTGTCTGCCATGTTTACTACTGCTATAGTTCCAAGATCTATAACAGTGACTGACATAGAAGAGATACTAAGTAAACATTTGTGGATGGATCAGTGAAGAAACTGTGAGAAAGAGGACGTCTCTAGAGCTAAAAATGCATGCAAGTGGGTATGTTGTACATTACAGGGTCAGTTAAATAGTCTTGGAAGTATTCTAACTGCAATCATCATTCCAGGGATGGTCAAATAACATATGAAATGCCATAATCAGGAATTATCACCTTAACGATTGGTTGCTTAACATTGATCATCTTTAACAAAACCTATGACACAGACAGGGTCTACTTCTTATCTTCAGGGATACAAGAAATAAATTTTAATTGATGAAATTAATAGTATTTAAGGTAGGCAATTGTTAGAAGTGATATAGAGGACCCATTTGCTTTTGCATGAGGGAGGTATTAGAATGCAACAAAGAGCTACAGATCTAGAGCCCCTTTGGCCTATGTACTGTCAATTTCCCTAAGTCTTCTGCTGTCTAGTCCGACTGCAAATCTCTCTGATCCTACCATCACTATTTAATTGCATCCTCCTCAAAGTATGCTTTTCGTGCATAGCGCTAGTCTGTGGGTTTAAGTCAGAAAGTGAGATCTCCTACAGCTATATAACGGGTTATATAGATTTTTTTTTGCCTCCTTCCTAATGCATGTTTGTACATTGTATGGACTTCTTTCATTTTACCACACCATCTAATAAGCAGGATGTGGGAGAGAGAACATACAGTTCTTGTCTATCTCCTATCACTAGAGGCTATCAGTATTTACAAAAAACAAAACAAAACTTGGCATTTGCTAAATGACCCAAATTGTTTTCACTCATTGGCAACATATAGACATGGACTTAAAATGAAAAGTAGGGTAGGTTTAGCCTTATCCTGAGTTGGTGAAGGGCCATTAAAGAGTTTAAAAGAGGTGAGTGATACAGTAATTTTTGAATTTTAGATATCATTCTTGTAACTGTGTGGACAACAGATTTAAGGAGGGGAAGAAACTGAAGAAGGCAAGGAGATTAATTTTGAAAGGTTTTAATCCAAGGTAAGTAATAAAACAGGCAGTGATTGCAGGAAAGAAGAGGGGAGGAGACAGATTACCAAAACATAGACAGTATTTAGGACAGGCAAGTGATTAATTAGGATGGGGGGTAAAGGAGGAAGAGGAATCATAGATGCTTCCTAGGTTTCTGACTTGTATCATGGGGCATGATGGTCCACCAGATGAAATAGAGAATACAAGAGGAGGTGCAGGTGCTTGTATTTATTTCTTGATGTTTTGCTTTGTTTCGTTTTCTCTTCCCTGTTTCCTTATTCTGTCAGCTTCCTTTGATTGCCAAATTCTGTTTTAAAACCCTGACCTCCTGACTGGTTTCCCTGTAGCTATGGTAAACATTTACTTTTCAAGCTTCTTTTCAACAGTTCTCTTCAAGCTATGTCTACCCATACATTATTTTGACAATAAGCCAAATAAAATAATAGTTGAATTCAACTAAAAATGGCTATTAAAAATAACAACATTGAAATAAAAAAAACATTGAATTGTAACAGCTTCTTGGTGATTTATTAGCATCATCAACATTACAGTCAACAAATATTTGAGTGCCCAGCCAAGCACTGTCTTGGGCCCTTTGAAAACAAAAATCCGAAATAGCCTGATAGTATAGAGAGGGTGCTCATTTTAAAGTTATAACTGGAGTGTATCTCTTGTTCCACCATCTATTGGATTTTGTGACCTTGGGTTAGTGGTTAGCTCCTCAGGGCCTCATTCATGTCTATCTGTAGCTAGAGGACAATTGCATAATACAGACATCATTCAGCTGTTATCTTAAATGAGATAATAAATCTAACTTAGCCGAAATATTGTAAGCACTTGATAAATGTTAGCCGCTACAGAAATAACATCATAATTGTGTTCTTAAAAAGCATATAGTCTATTGGGCCGAGCGCGGTGGCTCACTCCTGTAATCCTAGCACTCTGGGAGGCCGAGGCAGGCGGATTGTTTGAGCTCAGGAGTTCGAAACCAGCCTGAGCAAGAGCGAGACCTCGTCTCTACTAAAAATAGAAAGAAATTAATCGGACAACTAAAAAATATATAGAAAAAATTAGCCGGGCATGGTGGTGCATGCCTGTAGTCCCAGCTACTCGGGAGGCTGAGGCAGAAGGATTGCTTGAGCCCAAGAGTTTGAGGTTGCTGTGAGCTAGGATGACGCCACAGCACTCACTCTAGCCCGGGCAACACAGTGAGACTCTGTCTCCAAAAAAAACCAAAAAACAAACAAACAAAAAAAACCTTGAAAAAGCGTATAGTCTATTATATATGGTTTTTTTCTATGTGTGCCTCCCACATATTTTTTATTATCAATTTAGAGAACAGAATAGCATTGGATTGTATTCTTATCACAGAGAGGGCATAATAATTCAAAATAGCAGTATCTCATAGTCTTAGAATAGCATTCCTTCAAAACTCTGACTATAATCAAATATAACATTTAAAGTCTTTTGAGACTTACTTGAACGATATGAAGAAAATGGGGGGTAAAAAGCAAGCTCCTTTAGAACAATAATAAAAATATAATGTGATTACAAATAAACAGTTAAAATATGTTAATTGGCTATAACGTGGCACCAAGGGTGTGATGAGGTTTGGATGAGGGGGAAAAACTTTAAAAAGCAGAATCACTTGAGATAATACAAACCCAGAGTAATGAGAGTTTCTACCATATTGGGTTATAATAAACTCACTGTGTTTTAATGAAGCTAGTAAATGAGTATCTTATTAAATTTCACTAGAATCCATAGCAGGCCATTTTATGGTAGCTCTGTTAAGATCTTTTACAAATTCAGAATTGTGCCGGATAATAAGAAGAAAAATCTAACTGCATTTTATTCCTATCATATAATTTGCTTAAGATATTTGTCAGTAGTTGATAAACCATATTCTTCCTCATCTCAATATTTTTGTTATAATAAATGAGGAAAGATGTTGAAAATTAAATTATGCCTCTAAAATACTCTTGCTTTCACAAAATCAGAAGGACTAAATTTTGAATGAAGCATATGTTTTAATAAGGTTTTAAGTTAAAGAACTAAAAAATCTTTTTGGCTTAGATTTTCAAAACTCAATGAGTGGGATTTTGCAAAGTATACATTTATATAGTCTATGCAAACCTGGGTAAACTTTGCAGAATAACTAATGCCAGTAAAACAGATGGCAATGACTCCTGTGTTGGTTTGTCCAAGTGATGCTTTTCAACATTCAGCAATAGATTCTTTGACTATCCACATGGAAGGCCAGTGCTTGGCAGTGCTATCTAGCTGGCAATTTCTTTCTTTGTGGTCTACTATTCCTGGTTTTGTACCCTTTCCCAGACTTTCAGCTGCCTCTCCATTTATTGCCAGTCAGCAGTTCTGGCTATGCTACTATCCCCAGATTTTCTCAGTCGAGAATCTCTCACATGAGTAATATGTCATTTTCCCAAGGGTATTTTTATTTCATAAATTAATGCCTCAAAAGCCTCTACTAAACACAAAGCATAAATATGCACTTAGTTTGAGTCTTGGGCAATTTTAATGGCACAATGGACATCTGTATATCTCCTAATATAATATTTTTTCCTCAGTAGATAATTCAAGATTCTAACCATGCCCAGAATTACCATTATTCCTCTTCATATGCCTTCCCAATCACCATCCAAGTTAGAGCCTCCATCACTTCTCTGTGTCACTCAGGAATGCTTTCTCTAATAACCCTTAAATTTGAAATTTCTTGCTTGGAGTGGACATGGAGGAGAGGGAGAGAGGTGGTATTTATATGTAGTTGAGCCAAGTGAACCCCCAGACAATTCCATTATTATTCCAAAGCCATGCCCAAATTTGTAAATCAAGATGAAGAAACAAACATGTCAATGTTATTGACACTGTCAAGAAGTAGAGCTGGTGGACTTAATAATAGCGTTTTCTATAAGGGAGGTGTAGGTGAGACAAGAAGAGAAGTGGCAAAGACATGTCATCTATTCTTGGCATATTTCAGGGAAAAGAAAGTGAAGAGAGGCAAGGGAACAGGTAGTCAGATATCTTTTAATCACCCCTCTCTGAGTAAAAGTCCTGGAGGAAGAAGTTTATTAGACAAGTTGAAGGGAATAAAGAGGTCAGGAGGCTTCTGTCCCATTTCCTACTTGGAACTCTACCAGGGAACAGTTTTACAACCTGCCCCAGACCCTTGCCTAATTGCATAAGCTTTGAGAGTGAGAGATGATCAATAGCCTCCTAGACATACCAACTTTCTCTTTCCCTGGCAAAAAGGTCTCATGGGTAGGCTTGCGAAGTGGAAGACTTCAACAGAACATGATTTAAGAAGGGCATTAAACAAAGCTAGAGTAATCCAGACAGTATGGTACTGGCATAAAGATAGACATATAGACCAATCGAATAGAGTAGAGAGGAAAGGATTTCTTAACTTTCTTTTACTCCTAATTAATATACCAGGAGGCAAAGGCACTTGCTCTAGAGCTTTATGTAAGGGAAACCATGGTCAGATACAATGGGAAAGGGAAAAGTCTGCTCCTACCAGCCCCTGTGTGAGGAAAGTTATTCAGAAGTTACTATTTCCTGTGCAGAAATGCAGAATATAATGGAGGGTCCCAAATTGGGGGCTTACCTGGGAGAGTCGTAGCAGGGATAAAGTTGTCCTGGATCCCGTGGGCACGTGATACTATTCTTGAACCCTTATTGTGCCAGGCATTATTCTAAGTCCTTACACATTCATGTATCACAATATTTCCTTGAATTAGTATTACTTTTATTATTTCAAAGCTTCAAATCTTATACAACTCATTCTTGAATATCATCCTACACAATAGACTCAAAATACAACATTAGTAGGAGAATGATGTACAGTTTATTTCAAAAAGTATGATGTTGGCACATTGCAGAGGTCATAGTTTTATTGCATTCACCTTATACTCGGGGTCACTAATGTAGTTCAGTAACTTTGATTGCATTTTCCACTTCACTGGATAATTGCAGGAAGCTTGGCTCTTCTATCCCAGTTTCAAGTGGCGATCATATCTTTCAAGTAGGCCTAAATCCTTCAGTTGGCTGACGATCATTATTTTGGTTCAGTCTAATTTCCCATTGAGGGAATGCCCATTCTCTTTGCAGACTCATCTGTGTATTGCCAGGTGCTACTGCACTCAATCTTTTGTAATGTTGCAGTCGTGTCTCTTCTATTTTTGGCACGGAGCACACTTGCATGGTGGTTTGCTTAGTGTAAATAAAAAAGGGTTTCAGTAGCATAGTTCCCTTTCTTCAATTGTTAGAGCACTACAGACATCTCCTAAATAACACTCCCCCTAAATATTTCACTTAATATCATTCACCCGCATATCTGGAGACCTGCCCGAGCTATTTTTCATCCCCATGTTCATTCTCAAAGATTGAAACTATGAAGTATAAAATCTCTCCCTATGTCAAAAAAGATTGCTTCTCTCATTCCCAGGTGATTCTGAATAATTACTCTTTGATATGCACTCAAATTCTTTCTCTCACTGATTGCTTATTACACAGATGTTACTCTTATTCCCCAATTTCAGTGCTGTAATTGGGTTCTACTACATTCTTTGCCCTTGTTTTCAGAAAACCAATAAAATTTATTCAATTGGACATCTCTCTGACTTGGATCCAAAATCACTCCCATCAACACCTGTGTGGTATTTGATAAATCATGTCCTCTTCCCAAATCTGACCTGCATTCATACACCTTTTTGATCTTGTTATCTTCCCTGCAAACTAAATTGATTGAAACATGTCGATGCCTTTAAATTTTTATGTAACCTCTGTTTTGACTTAGCTTGTGTGAAATCATCCTTAGCTAAATTACCACGTGTTAGTTGATCCCAGTTAATTGGAATTAGATTTGCATTTGTATTTTTCCCAGAAGTATTATGGAAACAAATTTCTCTTACCTCATTCTTTTATGTTCCCAAACAGCTTTATCTATATTCTATTTTAGCACTAACCACAGTTTTCCTTATATTATTTTCATATATTAAGTGTCTAGCTAAGTTACTAGTTATATGGAGTTACACTAGTTATATGGAGTTACTGCTCCATATATTTTATTTTCTAGAGGGTAGGGATCACATTTTAATAATTATCCAGAATCTAGCACAGTGCTGTGAATAGAGAAAGTATTTAATAAAGCGCTAGGAGACTGACATTAAGTGATGATGGCTGACAATGAGCACATAGCAGTATCTCTTTCTTGAAATAGACATTATTTCCCTTTCCCTCTCCTTTGCTTTCTGCTAACATATGTGGTCAAACGCCAGTACTTGCTCTAGCCACATTTGTTTTGGGGGTATGACTCAGAACAAGAGGCTAAACTATTTATTGGCTAAAGTTGAGGAAGTTTGTGGTTCACTGTGTGGTTGTCATGAGTGTTTTATTACGATTGTGGTTAATAATAATCATCGTCATAATCCTTTTGTAGACCTTTGCAATCCTGGTTATTGAATTCCAATTATGTGCTAGAAATTTTATATATTTTATCACTAATCTTCATAGGAGAGATAAGGAAGCTATTATTATGTCAAAAACAATATAAACAACAATACTATTTATTATTACCAAGCATCGTGATAAGTGCTTTACAAGGATTTTCTCACTGAACTCCCATAACAGCCTTATAAGGTTGGTTCTATCAATATATCCGGTTTACAGATAAGTGAAGTTCTGACAGGTTAAGCAACTTGCCTCATATAACACAGCTGGTAAAAATAGAACAGAAGAAATGGGAAAAAAAATAATGAGCAAAGGTATAATAGAATTAATATTTAATGAGTTGAATGAAGGATGAAATCTAAAAGTTGAAAGGACTTATCATAGATCAGGAAAACAAAGAAGATACATTAAAATCTAAAGTGGTCTATCTGAAAAATTTAAATTTTATGAACAAAGAAAGAGTTCTAAAAGGATCCAGCACCCTAGATCCCAAATCAAATTACCTTAAAAAAAATAGAAATCAAACAGTTTGCTTCAGAGTTAGCCCCTGCACCAATATATGCCAGAAGACAATGCAACCACCTAACATTTATTAGTGCTTATTATGTACTAGGTATTGTGCTACATAATTAGCATTGCTGGTCTCAGTTAATCTTCACTACAAACATGTGAGGTTGGAATTATTTTTTACTTCCACTTGAGGTTGAGGAAACAAGACACAAGGTTAAATATTTTCTCAAATTCACACAGCCAGTAAGTTGCGGAGCCAGAATTTATACCTGTCTGTTTGAATCCAACACCTATCCTCTCACCACTTCTGTGCTCTGCCTAACATACCTAACGTGCTTTTATTAAAACATCTCCGTTCTCAATTGCTTAAAGTTGTGTCTTATGCTACTTCTTGTTTGGTTTAACCCAACACGTGGGTTATATCATGATATCAAGATTTGAATGTTTGTTTCAGCACTTATTCTAACACATCCCATACTCCATGTCCAAAATGACCTCAAGTTTAGACTTTAAACCTATTCTTGGCATATTTTATTTCATAAGTAAGACAGTAATTCTGATATCTGACCCTGACAGTGATTCGAAAGTTGTCGTCATCAGCATAAGGCTTGCTGCCTGAAACACGCTCTGTAACATCCTCCTTATGGACAAGTAGGTCTGGTCACCAAAGAGAGTCTGAATGTGAATGCTAAATTTGGCTAAAATATTGCTGTGTGTATAGCTTTATTGAGTGAATGATTTTTTTCCCCAAATATTTGCATCATACTGAAAGTCTCTCTTTTTGACATAAAAGCAATATCAAAGAACCGGGACTTTAACTGAGAATGAAACTATGTGTTCTTCTAACACATAGTTAGAACACATTTGTATCCCCGTAATATTCTGAAACAAAAATAAACAAATAAATAAAAAAAGAAAAAGTTAGTGGGAACTCCAGAAAGTGGTTGATTCAGTATCCAAAGAAATGTTAATAATGTATGTAACAAGAGGATTTAGCGTACACATAATGCTTTTATACATTACAAAGTGCCTTTTCTTAGGTTAATTCATCTGTATTTTACAAAATTTCTGAGGCCAAATGAATAAAATTATGAGAAAATTGAGGCCAAGATAGGTTTAGTGACACCAAATCATGGGAGCTAATTAGCTAAAACTGGGTTGGCGCAGTTCAGAGAGCAAGCTCTGAAAATCTCAAAACTGATTGAAGGTTTTGAACTTGGGAGGTTTGAGGTTTCCTACTGCCAGTTGCCAACCAATCATGAATAACCTGCCCAAACCTCAAGTGATTCCCTGCCTGATGGACCATGCTAACATGCAATCTGGAGGTAGGAATAAATGGATTACAGTTGACTCTCTGAGGTAAGGCTTATAGATAACAATGAGATTCCAACATCAAAGACTTAATTTGTCTCAGCTTCTTAAGCTAAAACAGCAGAGGTGGGGGAGCAAAATCACCTTAAAGTAAACATTTTCCTGGGTTTGATATTGTATTATACTTATGCAAAATGTTATCCTTTGGGAAAACTGGATGAATGGTACATGTGAGCCCCCTGTACATTTTTTCGCAACTTCCTGTAAATCATAATTACCTCGAAATAAAAATTTAAAGAGACAGCATCACACATAACGATCTCATGCTGTTTGGTACCTGATTCATTTTTGTTTTTTAAAAAAGCAGTTTTATTAGGTTTTATTGAACTGAGATTGGAATTTAATATTTAAAGAGCTGAGTGTGACCAAAAAAAAAAAAAAAGAAAAGGAGTCAGCACCCTAAATGAAAGGTAAACTCTGAAACTTAATAAAATGAAAAACAACATCAGAGTAAGGAGGCTCCCAGATACTAGGCCTAGCTGGTACCAGCACGCATGTACTCAAGTCTGTAGGCACAGATCAGAGTCCCAGCAGGAGGGATGGGTGGCACGGCAGGCTGCTACCGTGGGTTGGTAGTGCCCCTCAGGGATCTTCTTTCCTCACCAGCTAGATTTCTAGCCCAAACACTGCTTGTGCCAGAGACTAGCAGCCAGAGTGGCCATGGGAAAGCCCTTATCTAGTTAATGCAATCAATGCTATTGTAAGATAGACACATGCAACTGAAGAGAGAGCTGTATCAAATATGGTTAGCTTTAATCTGTTCCCTGGGGGCTCAGATAATATTACTGGGACCTAGGCAACACTGTTAAAAGAGAGACCTATAGAGGACAGCATTTCCCAAGCTGTGACAGTGCTACACACTAAGTGGGCAAGAACCCCCGCCCCCCCCCAAGAACTCAAATATAAATCTGGAGTGCTCTGTTTACCTATGTTTGGCCCTGCTGCTTCCTTCTCCTTGTTTCATTTACCTGTATTAATTCATGATCCTCTGCCTCCAAACTGCTTTCTTCAAAACATATCCTTATCACTATCCTCACTATAACGCATCTCTTGATTGTCATTCTCCATAATAGTCATAAGTGACTTCGCACAGGTCCCTGGGTATCCAAAATGCCATACTGTGGTTTTCCACCCCAGTTATTCTGATTTGGACATTAATCCCACGGTTAGGCCCTTTCTCGCCATTCTCCAAACATCAATCATTTAATCATTCTGTGTCTCATCCAAATGGAGCTCAGATATGGTGTATCGCACTGAAAGAATGTGACCGACTAACATACTAAATTCTAAATTAATTCTTTGCCCCAATGGTTATTGAGGACCTAGCTTACACAAGGCATATTGTAGGCAATGAGGTTATAGCAGTGAGGTTATAGCAATGAACAAAATAAATTCTTTGCCCTCAAGGAGCTTAGTGGGAGAGACGGAAAGTAAATAAATAAGCATACAATATAACGTCTAGTAGTAAAATTCCCTATAAAAATTAAAATAAAGCAAGATAAAGGTATAAAGTTGTTTTTTCTAATTTGGTCTTGAGGTCTCTCTCAGGAAAGTGGCTATAAACTCTATCCCCACCCTGGTGGGGCTCCAGGGGATTTAGTTTTGGTTATTTACAGCATGCCTTTCATGGGATACTTCTTGATCCCGGCAGATATTAATAGCTAATGCCTAAGTGTTTGACTCATGACCAGGTAACTGGTTTTTACTGGCAGAAGTCCTTGTGGCTCTTGTCTGACTTGTGTCTAGTTTATTCCCACCGAGATAACTGCTCTCTAGGAGAGCCCTGCCTGGGAGAGAAGTTAGGTTTGAGTATAATATATTCGTCAGGTGAGACAGAGGAGGCAGCATGGTGAAACACATGAAATGGCAAAAATAGTTAATTACTTACAGGTCCACAAATGAAGAGGGGTATCAACAAAGGTTGACTGGAAGGTCAAGAGGGCATTGTGCTCAACCAGTAGGTGGGGAGCCAGTTAGAGGTAGACCTGCAGGCCGAGGCCTTTAGTGGGGCCAGAGAATTACCCAAACAGATTTTCTGAGGGCATTTCTAATTGGTGAGTTTAAAGCAAGCAGGCACAAATTCCGTGGGTGACGTTGCGACTGAGATGTGGTCACCGCAGCATATCTGTGCAGTTCATATGGAGTGTGGGGAGGTCAGTGGGTTGAGTCTAGTAGGTTGTATCTATATGTCCCATAGGGAGGTGGTCACCAGGAGGCAGTTGTATAGGAAAAATATTTGGATTGATCACACTGGAGAACTGAAAGGAGGTGGAGAGCTGGAAACCATGTCAAAGGTTACTAAGCCCTACTTCTGGTGTGCGAAAGTCCAACTTATATTAAAAATGGATGCCTAGGCAACAGAAAATTATAAGTATTCACTACAAGAAAATAATCGCTGTTTCAAGGAGAAGCTCAGGAGAGCCTCCCTGAGTTCATGATATTTGAGCAGAGACCTGAATGAAGTGAGAGGGAAGTCATGGGAGGGAAGAAAGTTCTAGATAGAAGGAATAGAAAGTGCAAAGATTGAGTGAATATAAGTAAATTATTGCATTTAGATCCTTGGCATTCTCTAAGAACCATAACAAGGCCTTCGTAAATTCCAGTTTTTGTTAATACTCCTTGTCACTTTAATGCCCTGCAGGCCCCACAAGATTGTGGGCTGTGAAAAGTCACAGTAAGAGCAACGCATAATTGTTTTGCAAGTTTTCTTCCTCTTGGCACCTGCTGGGTGCAGATGAATTCTGCATCTAATTCTTACTATTTTCCAATAACCAGAATCTTCAATGAAATACACTATTTTTTTTCCAAAAGGCCTAAGAAATCTTAAAATGACTGGTCAAATCTATTTTGTTCTGCTCCATTGTATAAAGGCATATTGTCTTGACTGACAGTGACAGTCACTTTTAATCAATAAAGATTATGAAGATTGACAAAGTGACAGTCTTGCTACCCTCTGAGCTTCTTTTATACTAATTAGTTTAGCTCTTAAAGCTCACAGTCTACCCCTCCCACCAAAAGTCCTATGCACATGATGTCACTTTTTTTTTCCAACTTCTCTCCCTCCAACTTCTTTTTCAATGTTTCTTTTTTTCCTCCTCTCCATTGATTCTGATGTTAGGACCACCACCTCTGTTTTGTGTGAGATACATTATTCTGTTCTTACAATATTTCATTTGGTCATTCTGTGTCAAAACATCTCTCACTGATTATGAATTCTGCAGGGCTCTGTCCTTGGTTATTTGCAATTATGGCTGAATAGAATTCTGGACAATTACTCCTGGATTCAATTATCATATACATGCACATAGCATACTTGGTGCAGTCAAGTGTAATACCCAAAGCATTTGTATCTAAGATTTTGAGTTCTAGAAGGAGATTTGGTTGTAGTAATTACTTTGAATGATCTCTTTAAGCTGCCATAAAATTTTAGTTGTAAAGAATTGACAATCAGAATGATGCATATGGAATTTTAATTGTGAAGTCGGTCATACCTTCACCAATAAAGAACCAGACATTTATAATGCTTTTATTTTATTCTGCTATTCAATCAAATAGCAGTTTATAAAGATAAATTTCTTCCTAAAGAGTTCAAACACTAATTTAGGAATGGATATTCCACAATTTGTTCCATCTGTTATTTCTGACCCAGTAGGAGTGTGGTTCTCTACTAAAATAGAATTGGGTATATAGATGGGAAATTACAAGTTAAATTAAACTGCATTGTTTTGAACTAATTTTAAGTTAATTCATGTCTTTTATTGTATATAGGGCAAATTTCCATTCTTTCTAATTGTTGTGAAATCTAAGTACACCTGAGATATCAGAGCTACATTATCATGAGTCAGTTTCCATGTTAATAGGATGTAATTTTATTTTGTTAGAGTGTAGGGACAGAGGTCCTCAAAGTATTATTGATACCGAGAAATACGGTTATACTTAGCATTTCGATTTTTAGAATGGGGTCTTAATATGACTGATGAAATGACTCCCATGTAATGAGAATAATAAAGATAAAAACCTTCTCTGCTCTGTATAGTTCCCAAAGTGTGCTCTAATTCTATTTACTCTGACTTTGTTGATGCCTGGTTTCTAGAGTTATATCTACTTTGATACAACTTCCTTTGTGTTCCTGCCTCTGTGTTTCTATAGCACTTTTTATTCATCTTTAGTATAGTGCCTAAGATATTTTATTGTTTTTGTCTATTATAGGTTCTTCTTATCCACTAAAGTTCAAGAGCAGGCACTATGTTCTATTCAGCTTTATATCCCCTTGCTTAGTGCAGTGCTTGGTACCAAGTAGGTATTCAGTACATGTTGATGGAATGAATAAATGAACAAATGGACACATAAAGACAGAATATATGTCACTGCAATTTTTCTTTTCATTGTAAATCATCTTGAAGGGATGATATTTTTCTGGTAATTAGAATATCGAATACCCTGGAAAACCTGAGGAATTCTTAGTCCCTGAACATAAAAGATACCTAAACAAATCATAAAATCTATACTAGTTTTCTCAGTTATAAATCATTTAAACTGACCTTGAGGACATGCCTACTGATATGATTAGAATTGCTATTTCATGCTAATTTATTATTGATCTGCACAATTATGAACAACACCAGCATAAAAGCAGAATATGATGTCAAGTATAAATGTGATATCTCTGAAAATGCAATAAATTGTGACACCACCTTCCTTCTGAGGTTCTGAAACTAGAAATTACATTCCTCTGAGGGATGGTTGACTTATACAAAATATTTTGCTAACTCGGATTTAATGGAAAAATACCATGGTGCCTTCTGTTTAGATAATTTCATCTGAAATTGGAAATTATATTTAAACCATGGTTGGAAAAAGTACTGGCTGTTTGTTTAACCATTTAGAACAGAGCAAATACCCTTCCTATTGCTAGAGAATGTAAGACTACAACCTCAAAGTGGTAGAACAGGGCTGAGCAAGTCCTTCAGGACTAGCCAACTATGGATTATGTAGGTGAGATGAGCCTGTAGATAAGTGCTCTAGTCTGATGCTTAAAGAGAACACTCCAACCCTTTAGATTATTCACACTGCGCAATGCTCAATTATCTACCTATTGTGGATAAATTGTAATGAGTCAATTAACTTGGAAATCAATTACCCATAACAACCCTGTCGTATTTAAGAACAGTATCGGACAGTTAAAATTGACCAGTAATTTGGTTTAGGAATTCTAGATTAGCATAAATATGATTCACAATATTTGAACTAGGACTTCTGAACTGTCTGTTGCTCTGTTGACAGTAGTAATATATAGTAGATACATGAAAGGTATCTAGACTATAATGTTGACAATAGAATGCGTTATATTAAGTTTACTTTTAAATGTAAATATTTCCTTTAAAAGTTAAAAAACCATTATTCCATAACAATATTGTCTCATAAACAGACACTCCCTACCTTTCCCCACCAGTTCTCTAAGAAGGATGCAGGTATAGACTAAGGTTTTTTCCAGGTCTGATGCCAGGAGAAGAAGAAACTACATCTGTTTATCTTCTTTTTTGTTTTGTTTTGTTTTGTTTTTGCAATGGACTAAGCTGGTATTTCCAACATGTGTTTTATGAGAGGACACATATTGCAAAATGTTAATATTTGTGCTACAGAGCAGTGATGAAGGAAAGAGAAAGAGAGAGAGAGATGAAGGAAGGAAGGAAAAAGACCTGTGATCAAGTAAATTTAGGTTTTTCGGAGTTAAAAAGTTAAACAAGGTTTTCCCCACCCAATAATACCAAACTTTTGGATACTATAAAATATGTTAATTATACTAATGATTATTGAGAATATCCATGATTTTAAAGATCCAGTGTCTCAACGGATATTAAAATTTCAAGAAACATATTCAGGAAATGCTAGAGTAGAAAGTAAGGTCCTTTGAGGGTAGGGACAATTTCTAATTCACCTCTGTATCTGTATTGCATAGCATAGTGCATAAATTCATTCTGGTTCATATGTTCTTAAGTACATAACATAGCTCATAAGTTTAGAGGGATAGACCTGTACCCCTCTGTATATCCAATGGCTACAAGTCAAATTAAAGTGTAGAAAATAGCCGCTTTTACAAAAGTAGCTTAAAAAGAAAAATTTACACTGTAAATTATGAATATAAGCCTATAAAAGAACACAGGGAGATACCCAAATAGAATAGCAAGAAATTAGGATTCTTTTCTTCTAAGCACCTATTTGCATTGCTGGTATTTTGTAACCAAGTTGAATATTGCAGCTAAATGGCTAAAATTCATTTTCATATTATGAATACAAATGTGGACTGCAAAAACAAGAGCACTGTTATTTCTTGAAATGGGCAATGATCAGATCAAAAAATGGATGCAAAAAAAATGGATGCAAACTAAAAAACATGTTACTGACAACCTACTCTGCTTTTTGAGCTGAATCTCATCAAGGGAGCAGAAAGCGTCACTCAAGCCTTCATTAAAGAGAAAAATGGAGCAACTGTTAAGTTGAGCTTTAGTTAATTAATTGTAACATGTCACAAGTCATGTTGACAAAATGTAAGGAGGTGCAAACACGGGATTCAAGTAAAGAAGTATCAAAGAGAAGTAGGCATTCATATGTCAACAACAGAGTTCTTAAGCATGCAAAGCTAGAGACCAAATCCCTGGAATCATCAAGGCCACGTTGATGAACAGACACTTTATTCAGGATTTCAGAACAAAATCTCTGGAGTTGGGCAATCTTTTAGACAGCCTCTGACACATGCAGAATGTGTGACCTTAGAAAATGTAGTTAACTGTCAAAGCCTCAAGTTTCCTCAATTTATAAATGAGGATACAAGTACTAACTGCATACGGTTATATGAGGAATAAATATGAATATGCATGTAAAATTCTTTGTATAGTGCCTGGCTCTAATATGGCTGAATTAAAAGATAATAGCATCATTACTTCTACTATGGCTATCACTACCAGATTGTCTGTCTAGCTGTTTCTTTCCCAATCTTTAACTATAGCACACTTTGTTTTACATGTAGCCTAGGTTACATTATTTCTTTTCTTTTCTTTTTTTTTCTTTTGAGACAGAGTCTCGCTCTGTTGCCTGGGCTAGAGTGCCATGGTGTCAGCCTAGCTCACAGCAACCTCAAACTCTCGGGCTCAAGCGATCCTCCTGCCTCAGCCTCCCAAGTAGTTGGGACTACAGGCATGTGCCACAATGCCTGGCTAATTTTTTCTACTTTTAGTAGAGATGGTGTCTCACTCTTGCTCAGGCTGGTCTCGAACTCCTGAGCTCAAGTGATCCTTCCATCTTGGCCTTCCAGAGTGCTAGCATTATAGGCATGAGCCACCTTGCCCAGCCTGCATGATTTCTTGATTAGCCTCTGTGACCCTAATCATCCCTACCATTTGGATCAAGCTAAAGATATCTCTGGGCACAAGTCTTCTCACTTCCAAGTGTTTTTTCTGCAATGCTTTATTCCTGGAATACCCTTTGCCCACTAAATGAACTCCCTGGGTTGAGGGATTTTGATGTCTCTACTTCCTGTGCTTAAAACCTCTGTTAAGATTTGTTTAAATGGGCTTTTAAATATGCTGTTTCATTTTCATGTGATTTATTTATTATTTACATATCACTCTGTTCCAGAAAAGATTAGAAGTGGCTAAGCAATGTTCCAGTAAGCTTGATTTTAGAAATCTAATCTCTGTATTAAAAGTAATTTATTATCTGAGCAACCAAAGGAGTTCCTTGGGTGGTGGTGGGGAGAGATGTTTACATGGAGGTAATTTAAAGTAAACAAGGAACCGTGCAGTTGCTACTTTTACAATACAAAGATTTAAGGGTTGAGCTTGCCAAATGTTAGAATCATAAAATTAGAGATCAGGGAAGGACTTTGGGTGTCAACTTGCAAGAAATCCTAAATGAAAATCCAAAAAGTTACATGACCACAGTCACACAGCTAGTTAGTGGTATCGTCTCTCTGCTTTAAACACAGTAAGAACTGAGCAAAAATAAATCAATCATATTCTCTCAGTTACCCATGATTATAGGTAGGATGGCTGCCTTCTGGTAGCATTATCTGTCATATGTTGTCAGCACATCTTATTCGAGGCAAAGTACCTAGAAAGAAAACATTTCTCGATGCTAGACTCATCCACCTAAAGCAATGAATAATTCTGAGCCCCTAGTGCCACCACTACAAGGGTGAGGAAAATCAACAGCCAATGTCATACTCTCATCCTTTCAATAGCTCTTAGGATTCCACTTCTTTCAGAAAAATCTCATATGTTAATCAAATTGCCAGAAAAGAGTCATTGGCCATCAAATTCTTCAAAATTTTCCCAAGTATGAATTTATTCTTGCCCCATTTTAGAATTTATTTACTCCTGATCAGCAGATGAAGTATGTGCTTGGCTACTAATACTTTGATGTAGAATCATAGAATTTTAGAAAGAGAAGTATCGATACTATTATTCTGTGATCATTGCCCTATTCCTATACTTTTGCTTTCATATTAATGGTGAGAGATGTTTATTGTAGATTGTAAACTCCTGCATGAGAGGAACCTTTTCTTTCACTCATTCACTCAACAAATATTTATTTTATCGTCTATTGTGTACCAGATCTTGAACATTTACAACTGGGTCAAGGTCAACTTCCTAAAAAAAAAATTACAAAAATACAAATATATATATATATATATATACACACACAATCATGCATAATGACATTCCAATCAAGATGGACTACATATAGGTGGTGGTATCATAAAATTATAATACTGTATTTTTACTGTATCTTTTCTATGTTTAGATATGCTTAGATACACAAATACTTAGAATTGTGTTACAATTGCCTACAGTATTCAGTTCAGTCAAATGCTATACAGTTTTGTGGCCTAGGAGCAATAGGCTACACTATACAGCCTAGGTATGTAGTAGGCTATGTCATCTAGGTTTGTGTAAGTGCACTCTATGATGTTTCCACAGTGATGCAATCACCTAACAATACATTTCTCAGAACAAATCCCTGTCATAAAGTGGTGCATAACTATATACATACAATATGCTTTGCACATAGCAGAGGCTTTTAATTTTCATGAATGAGTGAATGATATTATGGATGTGATCTCAAAAAGGCCTTGGAAAGAGGATCTGGAGTCTCAAACTCTGCTTTCTGATTCAATCTATAGATAACACATGACAGAGCCTGTAGTTTGATATGCTGTATAATTGTTTAACCATGATGACACTGATGTTGGTGATTGTGATGGTGACCTGCTTTTCCCTATGCCTATTGAATTCCTCCATCAAATGAATTCAAGGAGAGGTACCCTCCTTGAGTTGAAAATAACATAGAAGTGACTCAAAAATTTGCTTCAAAGTAGGCTTTTATAACGTCAGTTTTAATCAGTTGGATAAAGCTTTAGAATTAGAAAGACGGGTATTATCTCTATGTACATTTTCTGAATTTGCTAATGTTTCTCTCAGTCGTTGGGGTTGGAGTGGTCGGGGCAAGAAGCTTTCAAAACTAAAGTACTTTATTTTTTTTAATAAGTAAATTCTAATCTGGAAGGCTGAGTGCTTTTTCATGTATTGAGCTTGACTCTGTATGCAAAGCCACATTCTTCCCTCAAATATATGTGCTTAATTTCCCTGAAAATAAGAGTTTTGCTTGAGTGATTACAGAATGTGGAACACTGATTGCTTCCTACTTGAATACACAGTTCTCGCTTTGGTTCACAAAATTCTGAATATAATCATATCTCTTGGGTTGTACTCCTTTTCTGCAAGCTTACTGGTTTACAGGGAGTATTATTAATACTTAAACTTCTAGCTAATTTATAGTATCTACTTCAGTCTTGGAATCTCATGAACTCCACCATTTACCTTGTGGAACTCAGCATTGGTCCATAGGAGAAACGAAATTCTCTATGACTCCCAGTATTTCCAAATTGCTATTTTTCTCACGTAAGGCTTACCAGAGCCCTTTGTAGCTTTTTTTTTTTTTTTTAACTAAGGGAACAGATGTGCAAACAAGGACAGTTTCATGACTTTCCTAGCCCTAAGATTTCACTTTAACTGCTTTCCTAGTTCTGCAGCCTCTTCTACAGTGCTTCAGCTACACTTTCCAGTACTTCAGGGAGCCTTTGAAACCTCCTGGCTAATCTGCCCTTGACAACTCTTTTTCTCTTAAGTTAGCAGAGAAAGGTCCAGAGATACAGACTGACTTATTTGGCATTGCTTATCAGGAACAGAGGCTGCAATTTATTTTTTTCTTAGTCTGATTAAATCAGTGTGAAGCATGTTTGCCTGTAATAAATCTCGACATCTTCACCTAGACTAACATCTTCCAGCCATTGTGGCCTTGACAGAGAGGGCTAACTGAATTAAAGAAGCTGTTGATGTGCTCATCATTCAAGTATTTATTCACTAAAGTTCCAAATGACCTGGCCCCTTGCTACTTAAAACCACAACTCTTCACACTCTTTGCCTTTTCCACTCTGCTCTAGATACATCACTCCAAGGCCTGTGCACTAACTGCTCCTTTCCCTGGAATATTTTTTTCCCACATGTTCCTATGACCTGCTTTTGTATTTTGTTTAGGTTTCTACTTACATGTTACCTCCTTAGGTAGTCCTTCTCTGAGAACCCTATCTAAAATGACCTTGGGCTCTCATAATGTTCTTAGTCCATTTTGTGTTGCTATAAAGGAATGCCTGAGGCTGGGTAATTTATAAAGAAAAGAGAGAAAAAACAGAAAAGAGATTTATTTGGCTAATGGTTTTGCAGGCAGTACAAGAAGCATGGCACCAGCATCTGCTTCTGGTGAGGGCTTCAAGCTGCTTCTACTAATGGCAGAAGGTGAAGAGGGGCTGGCTTGTGCAGTGATCGCATGGCAAGAGAGGAAGGAAGAGAAAAGAGGTGAGGTGCCAGGCTCTTTTTTTAACAACTAGTTCTTTTGAGAACAAATAGAGCAAGAACTCACTCACTTCCCCCTGCCCAGAGAGGGCATTAATCTATCCATCAGGGATCTGCCTCCCTGACCCAAACACCTCCCACTAGGTCCCACCTTTAACACTGTGGATCAAATTCAAAATGAGGTTTGGAGGGGTCAAATGTCCCAACTATAGCACATTCTATCTGCATTATCTTGCCCTCCTTTCTTTCATAGAACTTATCTGCTATTTGAAAATATGCTACATATTCATGTTTGTTACTATTACTATTTATAACCCTGCTAGAATATAAGTTTCATGTGTATTAGGGTAGGGATAGTACCTAACTTGTTTTCACTGTCTGTCCATTCCCTTACTTCAGTTCCTGGCACACAATAAGGGCTCAAAAATACTTTTTGAATGAATGAATGAATGGGATAATAATTGAAGGTGTGCTGTGCATTTGGCAGTATTCCAAGTTCTGAAGATTCAGCAGTGAACAATACTTATAAAATCCTTGCTTTTTGTAAAACTTACATTCATTGAAAATTGTTGCAAATAACCTCATAAAAGACCATGAGAATCTTTACTAGATTTGTGGTAGTGGAAATAACAAAAAAAAAAGGTTGGATTAGAAGGATTATTAATAGGTAGAACAAAAAGCCTTTGCTGATTTTCAATATTAGGATGGTAGTTCACTGTTATCAGGGTCTAGACAAAATTTCAATTAAGTTGAAGACATTCTAACCTTCTTTTCTATGCTTCCTATCTTATTTCCTGAACTCTCCCTCCTTTTTCTCCAAGCACTCATTTCTGTCTTTCTTCCTTTTAGCTCTGTGGTCCCCAACCCCTGGGCTGCAGACCATTACTGGTCTGTGGCCTGTTAGGAACCAGGCCACACAGCAGGAGGTTAGTGGCAGATGACTCAGCCTAAGCTTCGTCCATATTTACAACCGCTCCCCATCACTCAAATTACTGCCTGAGCTCCACCTCCTATCGGGTCAGTGGCGGCATTAGATTGTGCATTATGGTGAGTTGTATAATTACTTCATTATATATTACAATGTAATAATAATGGAAATAAAGTGCATAATAAATATAATACACTTGAATCATCCCAAAACCACCTCCTTCCCCTTGTCCATGGAAAAATTTTCTTCCATGAAACTGGTCCCAGGTGCCAAAAAGTTTGGGAACTGCTATTTTAGCTAATCAAATATCCTCACTTGGTGCAACCAACTCTATTTTCCTAAGTGTCTAATACTCCAAATTTTTACATCCTCACCCTGGTTGAAATCTCTAATTCCTGGGACTCTTAGGATTTACATAGTCGTATTAGCAGAAGACTTCTCTACATTTTGGATGACTTTATATTTTATGCAACAAATAGGTTTTAGCACTATTATGTGGTAAGCACTAAGGGTACATAATTAAGCAAGACAGACAAGGTGCCCACCTTCAAGAAGTTAATAGCTCCCCATCACAGTCAGCAGATGAGTTCTGTGTTTTCCTTTTTTAAAAGTCCACATTTTTAGTCAAACTATTTCCTAAAGTTTTCTTTCTTATGTGAAGTATGTCACTATTTTTCAGGTGACTAATATACCCAGAGCACATTTATCGCTTCAGCTTCTCCCAACTCAGCTTACACACCAGATGCACTCACTCAGGGGTTTCCACCTCATGTGCACTTCCATCATCACCATACCAAGCAGTGGAAAAAATAATTTAAACACACATTCATAAACCATCTAACCGTCAGAAGAGTGGGTTTCTCCCCACGACGGCTTAGCTTGCAGCCCTGCTTCCATTTATTATTGAACGGTTGCAATGTTAAGCTAGACATTGATATTCCAATGTAACTTTCTCATTTATTTCTAGGTCAAGCTTCAGTGAACTTCTAGATTGTTTTTTTCCCCCTACTGTTGACTGATATGTGCAGTTTTTAAAAGCTTAGGATGCAATGACTCATATTGCTGTCTTATTTATCAAAAAAGTTAGGCAATGCCCATAAGCAATAAATACAATAACCATATATAATTTTACCTTAGAAAAGGTGAAGTTGTGGTTCATACAAGATACATGGTATGCCTTTGAATGTTTTATAGCTAAGTGAGTATAAACATAGGAATAATCAGGAACTATTTGATGAAGACCCAAACATTTTTAACCAATCTGTAAGATACAGACAGCTGTACTATTCAGATGACAGGGCTGTAGGCAGCAGTTAAGCACTTGTGTGTATACTCTGATTATAATTTTAGTATAATTTTTAAAGCTTATTATTACAATCACCAGTAAAACCTACAGTGAGGTTTAAAAAACCTTCACTGGAAGCATTAATTTTCTAGTCTTCTCTTGGGGTCATATAAACTTCTGATTGCATATGTAGTTCGTGTAAAGCACAAAAAGTTTTTCAAAAGGGTCAGAAAATCTAGCACATATTAGAGGCATATAAATTGATGAGAAAAAAGAGAAAAACATAGTTTTAAAAGTAAGTTTTAAGAATAAAAATATCCAGAATGAATAACTTTAGAACAGCATAAGTAAATTGTTTCCCCAAAGCAATGAATTCGTAATACTGATTTAGCTTAGGTATAATTATGTGTGTGTGTGTGTGTGTGTGTGTGTGTGTGTGTGTGTGTGTGTGTATTTCTTTTTTGAAATGCTGTCTCTGTTGCCTTGGCTAGAGTACAGTGGCATCATCATAGCTCACAGCAACTTCAAACTCCTGGGTTCAAGTTATCCTCCTGCCTCAGCCTCCCAAGTAACTGGGACTACAGGTGCACCACCATGCCCAGCTAATTTTCCTGTTTTTTGTAGAGATGGGGTCTCACTCTTGCTCAGGCAGGTCGCATATTTTTAATGATTAAAAATTGGGTTTTTTCATTAGTCTATGAATTTGATTCTTGAAACCTTCTAAATAAATTATACCAAAATTCCATTACTATAAAATACCTTGTATTAACACTCAAATATGGAGAGTAAAATATTTTCTCATTCTTGGTAGCACTTATAAAATCTTGCTACTTATAAAATCTTGCTTTAAAAGACCTTGGTCAATATACAGATGAATGTATAGGAAATGCGCTTATCACATTTTTTATTACACAAAGTGAAGTAGTGTTACTGAAAGCTTGGCACTTGTCCTTGAGGCCACATCAGAAGAACGAGACCAAGTAGTTTGAGAAGGAAACAAAAGTTTATTACTTTGCTGGCAAAGGAGGAAAATGGTAGATCTTCTCATATCAAAATCCAAATATCCTGAACATGAGCAGAAATACAGAGCTTTTAAAGGGAGGGCCTTCAGATCTAGGATACTGTATTACTGATTCTAATCATCCCATTTCTGCCAAAGACAAAGCCTGTGACCACTACCCACCAGGGCCTGAAATGGCAGAGCTATCTCCTTTAACGCAAATAATAAAACGCTTAACCTGATCCTCCCAATCACTGGCCTGAGGCAGGAATGCAGGTTTTAGTTCTCAAAAAGGAGTGGAGAATGTTTTAAAGAGACAAAAAATATTTTTGCCATTTTTTTAGGGCATTTCCTCTGTTATAGTAGGACACATAATTTTATTATTACTATTACTAATAGCTAACTTTTATTGAATATATCCTATGTCTCAGACAATGCTTTAAACTCTACATCCAGTATTTCATTTAATCTTTATAATCCTATAAAGAATGTACCATTATTAGTTCATAGTTTTAATGAAGAAACTGAGGCACCACAAAATTAAAAACCTTGCTCAACTTCACACAGTAAATCAGAAAGACAGTACTTGAATCTGCATACTCTGACTCCAGAATCTGCTCCTAAACATGCATCAGATAATAGAATTCAGATTTCAAAGGCTCCTGTTTTCTAAGTTCAAGAAGCTAAATTGAGTTCACATATTTATATGTAATCTCTCTATATATTTCTATAAAATATACTCTGTGCTTAAATAAATGTTTTTGAGTATTTGGCACTGTATTAGACACAAGAGATAAAATGGAGAATAAGAATTTATGATCCTGCCATTAAAGAGACCAATATGGTAGTTTGAAAAGGGTGGTAACAGTAAGGATGGAGGGAAATGAATGTATTTGAGAGCTATTTAGGAGGTAGAATTGAATGAAAATGTTAAGGAAGAAGGAGAATTTCAGCTTAGAATGAAGAAGTGGGCTGGTGGGGTTGGGGAGAAATCAAGAGATCTTGTTTATACATATTTGTTTTGAAGTGGGTGAAGGGCATTAAAATAGGTAACTAATAGTTGAAAATTCAAGTCTAGATCACAGGGGAAAGCCCCAGTCCAAGGATATTAGAATGAAGAGTTATCCACATATACATGGTATTAATAAATGAAACCATAGGGGCTTATGAGGTCACCCAAGGACAGGGAGATGAGAAGAGATTTGGGTAAAAACCAATATTTAAGAAGCAGGCAGAAGAATGTTCCAGATCTTTATATCTAATTGCCCTCAAGACATTTCCTTTTTACAGGTTGCAAGGGCATCTCAAATGAAATACGCAGCTCCCAGTTAAGGCAATGGTGCACTAGTTTGTTGTGCACAAACCCTCCTGTTGAGAAAGTGAGAAAAAGATAGACAAACCTATTTGAAGACATTGTAAAGCTAAAATTACAGGGAGGGCTTGTGGGACTAATAGCCCAGAGAGAAGGGAACCAGAGAAGGCCTGACATTTGGTATAACTTTCCTCAAGGCATTTGCATTTCGGAAGCAACAGCTGAGAGGACTAAAGAACTGAGCAGAACTTCTATTAATAGTAGCCTCACATGGCTGAGAAAATTTAGTGAAGTTCAAGGCTGCAAAGGAAGATGAGCTCTGGTAATCACTTCAAGTTTTTATGTAGGATTTGAAAAGAATATACCTTAAGAGTACTCATGTAATAAAAGTAGATTAGCCCTTACAAGAACTAAAACATAGTTTTGAATCGGTGCAATCCTTGATTGAGTTAAGGTAATCTGCCCCACCTTAATGAACTCTAAAAGGAACACTAAATTATCTCCAAAGAATGATAATTTTGTTTAGATTTTAAATATCTATTTTTTTTTCATTCACAATGTCTGACATTCAATCAAAACTAGCCAGTTAAAAACAATCAGACATTATTATGTCATGTGATTGAAGAAGCCACAATAGCCTATAAAGTAATCTTAGCAAAAAAAAAAAAATGATGAACATGAATCAGTTCAAGTCTCTGGATCCAGCTATTAATTAAGAGGTAGGGTCTGCAAATATTTTTTTTGTGAAGGGCCAGAGAGTAAATATTCTAAGTTTTGTGGGCTAGATGTGGTCACTGTTACATGTTCTTTTTTCCTTTTTAATTTTCACCATTAAAAATAAAAAATACATTCTGAGCTCGTGGGCCGTACAAAAGCGTGTGGCTGGCCAAATTTGGTCTAAGGACTTTAGTTTACCAACCCCTATTTCAGACAAAACACAGCAGACAGTATATTTTGTGGAATATACTAGTCTATACCATATAGAAGCAATATGTAAAAGCCAGTCTGTGGAAACTATCCAGGACAAACAGCCAGTTTTCTTTTTTCCCTGCAACAAATAAATTGCATGGAAAAATGGAGTGTGAGCCTATAGTTTAAAAATCATTAAAAATACATATCTGTCACTTGGAATGCATGGACATTATGTTAACCTTAATTTTTTAAAATGATAAAAAATGTGTGATATTTATGGTACAAGTGAAATTTTGAACACTGACTTATGATATAAAGTAATTATAGTTAATATTTAGGTATAGTAATCATAATGTGGTTATCATTTTTTAAGGTGTTCTCATATTCTAGAGATATGTTCTGAAATATTTATTGCAGAAATAAAATAATACCTGTGCATTGTTTCAAAATAATGAGGGAAGTGGATAGACTAGATGGGCCAGGTGATAATGATTGTTGATGAGACTATTAGGATTAATTATATTATCCTATGTACTTTTGTATATGTTTTAAATTTTTCATAATATAAAAATATAAAATTCATTAGAAAATGAATGAATCTAAGAAAAGAAATTTCAAAAACATAGACAGTAGAAACAGACTAACAAAGAGACTCGAATTTTGGAGTTATCAGAGACTTTAAAATTGCTCTCATAAATGTTTAAAAATTAAATTGAGGCCGGGCACGATGGCTCAAGCCTGTAATCCTAGCACTCTGGGAGTCCAAGGCGGCTGAATCGCTCAAGGTCAGGAGTTCGAGACCAGCCTGAACAAGAGTGAGACCCCGTCTCTACTAAAAAATAGAAAGAAATGATCTGGACAAATAAAAATATATAGAGAGAGAAAAAATTAGCCGGGCATGGTGGCGCATGCATGTAGTCCCAGCTACTCCAGAGGCTGAGGCAGGAGGATCGCTTGAGCCCAGGAGTTTGAGGTTGTTGTGAGCTAGGCTGATGCCACAGCACTCTAGCCCAGGCAACAGAGCCAGACTCTGTCTCAAAAATAAATAAATAATAATAAAAATAAAGAAAATAAAAATTCAATTGAAATGCCAAATATTATCAGAGAATTGGTTACTATAAAAATTAATCAAATAAACCTGAAAAATACAACTGAAATTAAAAGTCAGAAGATTATATTTCTGCTCTGTCCAACACTGAATCTCAGAAACCAGATTTCTCCCCACATCCGAAAGAATTAAAAAATCAAGCAAGGGGAAGTAGCCAAGATGGTGGATGAGAAAAGCCGCCAGTCAGAGTGTGTCTTCAAAAAAGATGAATTTTAGAAGAAAGAGAAAAAAATAAGCTAGCAGAGAAACATAGATTGGGTGAGGGTCCGAAGGAAGTGTGCCTGAAACTAAAGGAGACTCCACGGGAAGACGTTGCGGAGGAGAACTGGAAGGAGAAAGGTCCCGAGAGGCTAGGAGACCAGCGACAAGTGTAGGTGGAGCAGTTAACTTCCCCCTCCCTTGCATCTTGGACTGCTGGTGGGCTCCTGAGAGCTTGGAGAGACCTGCCAACGCCAGCTCAGAGATGGCTGCCGCCAGCAAGCAGTGACCTCTTGCGGACACAGTGCCGGGTTCCCAGTACCCTCGGGGCACCTCCCCGGGTGCAGACCCGAGCCTATTGGGAGACGCCATATTGCTCCATTCTCTCCTTCCCCCTCCCTACCCATGGGTGCCCAGAGAGACAATTTAGCCATCACACGGAGGCATCTCCAAGGAACGGGACCTTTCCTTTTGGGGCCCTACAGCAGACTGAGGGGTACTCAGACTGCGAGTTCCCTACCCGCCAGCCCTCCCAGGAGCTACTTGCCTGGGGACTCCAGGAGAGTGGGGCAAATCCCGAGGTGGAGTGAAATTGATCCAGCTTGGGCACCCTGTAGGTGATTCAAGGCCAGCACCCCTCCCCCTGGCAGGGTCAGGGATTGATGTCCAGGGTCCAAGGGACAGGCCTGCAGACCAGACCCCGTACACACAGGTCAGGATCACACTGCCCCAGGGCACAGAAGAGAGAACTGTGAAAGAGCCTACTGAGGAGTATGTGCCTTCAGGTGCAGATCAGCATGCTGGAGCGGCAACCTTCCACCCAAAAGAGGGCTGTGCACCCAGCTCAGGCTACGATCCTGGCTAGGGAACCTCCCGGCCCACGAAACAGCCAGGGCAGAACCATCGGCCTGAGGTCCCACTTGCTGGCAGAGGCCTGGGAGAGGACACAGAGATGGAGAGATTGGAGGGTAGTGAGACCCCCTCCAGAGTGTGGGTTTTGAACAGCCCCACCCCCCAAGTCCAGACTGTCAGCTGAGTGGAGCCATTTCAGCCCCTCCCGGCAGCTTTGCACAGAAACAAAGAGCAGACCTTTGACCCCTGCTGACAGCAGTTGTGGAGCCTGAGGGCAGGCTTACCCAACCCAGCCCCACCCAGACTCACTGCCCCCACTGAGGTGGAGAATAAGGACACACCTGGAAATCCCAGGGGTCCACCCACCACCGGAGGTACAAGAGGGCCTCTCTAGAGGAATAAGAGCTAGCTACAGGACACCAAAACAGCACTGCAGCTCGCTCCTCCCTGCAAGTGCCACCTACTGACAGGCAGGTCATCCTGCACACCCTTTTACTGCATCTACTGTTTCATCATAAAGGGTGTGGTCGAAACTCACCCGCAAACACCACCAACTGGCTCAGAGACTAAACAGGGTGTGTCATTATCCAAACGAAAATCTAAAGGCAAGAAGGAACAACTGATCCAGATGGGAAGGAACCAGCAAAAGAACTCCGGAAGTATGAAGACTCAAACAGAAAGCACACCCCCAAAGAGGAACAACAGCTCCCCAGCAATGGACATTAACCAAACTCAGAACACTAAAATGACAGAAGAAGAATTTAAAACATGGATTGTAAGAAAACTGAATGATATGCAAGAAAAAATGGATAACCAACACAAAGAAACCACAAAAAAAATCCAGGACTTGGAAGAAAAATTCACTAAAGAAATTGAAATATTAAAGAAAACCCAAACCGATCTCCTAGAAATGAAGGACTTATTCAGGGAACTACAAAACACCGTGGAAAGCCTCAAGAACAGGCTAGATCAAGCAGAAGAAAGAATCTAAGAGATTAAAGACAACTTCTTCCAATTAAATAAGTCAGACAGAAATTGAGAAGAAAATTAAGAGAAAAGAAATAAGCCTACAAGAAATGTGGGATTATGTGAAAAAACCGAACCTGAGGGTGACAGGGGTTCCGGAAGGTGAATAAGAAAACACTGAAGGGCTGGATAAGCTATCTGAAGAATTAATAGAGGAAAATTTTCCAGGCCTTCCTAAAAATCTAGATATACAGGGACAAGAAGCTCAACGGACCCCAGGGAGATTCAATGCAAATAGGAAGACACCACGTCATACAGTCATCAGATTGACCAAAATATCCACTAAAGAGGCCCTTCTAAGAGCTGTAAGGTGAAAGAAACAAGTAACATACAAAGGAAAGCCCATCAGAATAATTCCAGATTTCTCAATTGAAACCCTACAAGCAAGGAGAGACTGGGGCCCCATTCTCACTCTTCTGAAACAGAATAATGCCCAGCCTAGAATTTTGTACCCTGCAAAACTACGTTTCATATATGAAGGAGAAATAAAGACATTCTAAGATAAGCAAAGACTGAGGGAATTCACCAAGACAAGACCAGCTCTCCAAGAAGTACTCAAAACAGATTTACACAAGGATCAGCACAATAAACACTCTCAAATGTGAAACCACTCAAAAGTTAAAGATCAAAGGCTAGATTCCACAATGGCTCAAGAGAGAAAACAAAGCAACAAAATGTAACCCAACAGAATGAACAGTAATTCACCCCACTTATCGGTTCTCTCAATAAATGTGAATGGTTTGAACTCCCCTCTCAAGAGACATAGACTGGCCGAATGGATAAACAAAAACAAGACAAGCATCTGCTGTCTCCAGGAAACACATCTAACTTGCAAGGATGCATTTAGACTCAAAGTAAAGGGGTGGAAATCAATATTTCAAGCAAATGAAAGCCAAAAGAAGGCTGGTGTGGCAGTTTTGATCTCAGACAACTTGGTTTTTAAATCAATAAAAGTAATGAAAGACAAAGGGGGTCACTATATAATGGTGAAGGGTACAGTTCAAGAAGAAGACATAACAATTGTAAATATGTATGCACCCACCTTAGGTGCACCCAGATTCATAAAGCAAACTCTACTTGATCTAAACAAATTGATAGACAACAACACCAAAATAGTCGGAGACTTCAACACCCCACTGACAGCACAGGACAGATCCTCCAAAGAGAAAATTAACAAAGAAATAATGGACTTAAACAGAACTCTAGAACAAATAGTCTTGACTGAAATTTACAGGACATTCTACCCAAAAACCACTGAATACACGTTCTTCTCATCAGCTCATGGGACATTCTCTATGATTGACCATATTCTAGGACCCAAAGAATGTCTCAAAAAATTTAAACAAATAGAAATCATACCATGCATCTTATCAGATCACAGTGGAATGAAAACAGAAATCAACCTCAACAGAAACTCTCATCTCTACACAAAGCTGTGGAAACTAAACAACGTTCTGCTGAACGATTCCTTCATAAACGAGGAAGTAAAGATGGAAATCAGAAGATTCTTTCAACTAAATGACAAAGGAGACACAAGTTATCCAAATCTGTGGGACACAGCCAAAGCAGTCCTGAGAGGAAAGTTTATTTCCATAAATGCCTATATCCAAAAGTCAAAAAGATCACAAATAGACAACATAATGAATCGATTCAGAGAACTGGAAAAAGAAGAACAGACTGACCCCAAACCCAGCAGGAGAAGGGAAATTAATAAGATCAAATCAGAACTAAATGAAATTGACAACAGGGAAACTATGTGGAAGATTAATCAAAGAAAAAGTTGGTCCTTTGAAAAAGTAAAATTGATACACCTTTGGCTAAGCTAACAAAAAACAGAAAAGAAAAATCC